>PVJS01002362.1:54985-72854 GCA_004027185.1 Glis glis | reverse complement strand
CTGCCCCGCGCACAGCCGTCTCCCCCAACCCCAGGCGCCCCGGCCTCTCACCTGGCCCACAGCCGCAGTAGCCCCAGTCCGCCCGTCCCGGGGCCGTGGCGTAGAAGCACCAGGGGCGGCTCGCGCCGTCGGGGCTGCGGCAGAAGCGGTGGCGCTGCCCGCGCAGCCGAGCCCAGCCCGCGGGCGGCGGCCGCTCCAGCGAGCGCGGCACCTCGGCCCAGCGCAGGCACCGAGCGCCCGCGGCCGTGGTGCTGACCCACGCGGGGCCCGGGGCGCAGCCGGCGGCGGGGGATCGGGAGCCCGGGCGGGGGCGCGGGGGGCCTCGGGCCGGGTCGACGCCGCCCGCCGCGGGCAGCGCCCCGAGCATCAGCGCCAGCAGCCAGCGGGCGAGCGCCATGGTGCGGCCGCGGGCCAGCTCTCCTAGCTCGGGCTCGGGCTGGGGCTCGGGCTCCGGCTCGGGGCGGGGAGGAGGGCGGGCCGCTGAGCCCCCACCCCGCCCGCCCCTGGCCGCCCGCCCCCGCAGCCTGCGGGCAGGGGGACCGGGAGGGAGCCTCGGGAGTCCCCGGCCGGTCCCCCGCCGCGCGCCGCAGACCAGTCCTCGCTCCCCCAGCCCGACCCGGGTCGCGTTCAGTTGTGAAATCTCGAGAAAAGCGCGGGACTCCCTGGACATCTCCCGGGATAGCATGTCCTGCGAGCTCGCCCAGCACAGCACCGCCTCGCGCGCAGCTCGGTACCCCGGGGCAGAACGCCGAGCCCGGCACTGAATTCCCGCACCGACCGCCGAGCGCTCAGCCTCCCCTTGCTGCCTCTCACTGCGCCGGCTGTTTGGTTACTGTGGGGAACCGTGAGGCCCTCTAAGGCCAGGTTTCCTCTCCAACCAGGGACGACTTCATCCCTCCAGGTTCCCATCCTATCCAGAAAGTCCATCCTCCTAACACCTGTGGCTTTGCGTGCTCAGCAGGGACTTTGCTAAACCTATTCATTTGCGCGCACTTTTGTGGCTTCCTGTTGGCTTAAGGGCAGCTTCTAGGCCTTTCCAACACCCACCCCCACTGCAGAACCTAAGTGGGCCTGGAGTTTTGAAAAGTTAACTGAAGCTGGAAGTGCCAGGATATCCCCTTCCGATTGTTCCTGGCTATGCCACTGAATCTAAACAAGGAGAAGGAAGGTAGTCTTTCACTTTTTACTTTCTGGCATGATCATGTTCCACAGCAGGGGAAGAATACTCCTCCTCAATGTAATGTACCCCGAAGAAAATTTAAGTGTTGAGCCGGGCATGATGGCTCACACCTGTTATTCCAGTACTTGGGAGGCTAAGACAGGAGGATCGAAGGTTGGAGGCCAACCTCAGCAACTTAACGAGATCCTGTTTTAAAATTAAAAATTAAAAGTAGGGTTGGAGGTGTAGCTCAGAGATAGAATATCTCTGGGTTCAATCTCCAGTACCAAAAATAAATAAATAAATAAATAAAATAAAAATAAAATGTTTATTGTTAATTAGGATCTGAATTTCCTACACCTAGTTTTAAATAATCCATCTTTAAGTTTTGTGAATTGTCTTATTGGCATTCATTTTCACTCTTATTAATGAAATATTTTATTTTACTTCAGAAAGAACTGCATAAAAGATGATGTTAGGAACCCAGGAATGTATTTGTCAAATTTGTACTTGAGATATTTTATTCAAGATGCTTTTACCCATTATTTTGTTTTTTACTAGAACTTTTCTGGCTTCAAAGCACAGTTAAAGCTCTACTTGCAGAAGTGAACGATAAACACATATCTGGGTGGTCCGTTTGCTTATTTTGGTAGAAGCTGACAGAGTTGACAGTCACCCCTTTCTGAATGTCTCTTCCACCTCCCACCTCGGGCTGCAGGCGATGGCCTGGGGAAGTCTCTTAGTGGGACACAGACTGGCTGGCTTGGACCTGCTCCCCTCCCTTCTGATTCCTACAGTCCTTGATTTCACACTAACAGGAAGTCTGTAGACACAACCAAAGCCCACACATCTATGTACGAGTCAGAGAGGGAGATAGAAAGAAGTAAGTGAAACACATTGTTGGAACTAAGTCCAGAGAGAAGCAGAGCCTTGGGCAGTTTGGCCTCTCCTCCAGCTCCCTGTGCAGAAGAGGAATCAAAGACTCTCCAAGTCCCCCTTACATGTAACAGATTATAAAGTTGTATGTAGAAGAGGAGTTACCCATAGAAAACCCCACATCTGGATTTCATCATTTAAGTTTTAAAACACGCCTTTCTTAGAAAATAAAGTAGCATTTACTGTAATTGGGAATCTGAGGGCCTCAGTTCAGTTTTGACTTCTCTTATACATGAAAGTATGACTTAAATAGATCTGCCCTTTGCATACTACTTCCCTCCTCTGTAAATCTTCTCCCTTGCTCTCTCTTTCGTTTTTCCTTGCAGCTACCAACATGCAGATGCTTAGTATTTACAAATCCCAAACCAGTCCCTGAACAGTTCCTCCATCCCGCATCACAGGGCAGTGGAGGAGAGGCCATGGGGACAGGAGGTGACGGGAGGCTCTTGGGCCTCTCCTCACATCACTGTCTCTGCAGACATTCAAGACACAGCAGAGGGGCAGCAGCTCCGTCCAGTACAACTACAAGAACCACACAACCTGTTCTTTCCTGGCTTCCCGTCCCTTCCCTGCAGCGGCAACAAAGGAGTAAGGGAAGGAACAGGGAGAAATGAATGACATCTCACAGGTGCTCTCCATGCCACACTGGGAAGTCCTCAGAGCCTCCACACCCTCCTTTGTCACCTGCAATCCCATCAAGCCAACTCATTGATTTGGGGCCCAAGAATTCAACTCCTCTAGCCTCCCAGCCTATTCTGGTAGAGCCTAGACCCAGAAGCACAAGGGGAGCCCCAGGAGAGGGGTCCCCTGCCCGCGTCACAGTTGGTGCACACACACCTGCATGCCTGTCCTTCCTGTGGTACTGCTCCTTGTAGACATTTGATGTTGTAATGGAGTAGGGGTCATTTCACTTCATATACATGTGCTAAATGGCTTTTGTGTGGTTTGATTTGGAAACATAATTAATATGTATATTATTTCCATGAGTTCCAAAAACCAGTATCCAAAATAACTTTTGGAAAAGACCCACTTACAATTTAAGTAAGTAATCTGCATTTGGAAAAGCTAAGAGCTTTTGAAAAGGCAGCACAAAAGCAGTGTTTACTTTTACAGTTCCAAGTGCAAAAAAAAAATTGTTAAAAGAGCACTGAGTGTTGCTCTTTCACATTAAAGGGGGAAAAAATAATATGAGGACCTGTCTTGGGGCTGTGGAAGATTCCAAATTGTAAGATATTGTCATCAGGCATTTAGAGGAGTGAAAATACAATCACATGACAATATAACATTTAATTAAAAATTCAAGAAAATAAGAGAGCTGGGTGCAGTGGTGCACAACTGTAATCCCAGTACTTGGGAGGCTGAGACAAGAGGATCGCAGGTTCAAGGCCAGCTTCAGCAACTTAGGCCCTCAGCAACTTAGCAAGACCCTGTTTCAAAATAAAAATAAAATAGGGCTGGCTGGGAGTGTAGTTTGTAGGCGGAATGCCCCTGGGTTCAATCCCCAGTACCACAAAAAAGAAAGAAAGAAAAAAAAAGAAATGAAAGAGAAAAGAGAAAGGTCCAGAAAATAAGTGATGAATTGGCAGATAATGGGTACAGGGGTCAGAGGTCCCCATCAGCAGGCCCCTGGCAGTGAAGGCAAAGTTCATACCTCTCTCTTGCTTTAGTTACTCTCTCCAGTGTCTTCCCTGAACCGTTAAGAAGCAGAGAACTGGCAATTGCAACAGCATCCCACTGAGCTGTCAACTTTATGTATGGTGCTCAAGAGGAAAAGAAAGGGTCTACTAGACTCACCGGATTCACCGTCCTCCTCAGTCATTTGATCTCTACTTTTCTCATTGTTGAAGGCTGAATTTTATGAACCAGAGAAAAATGCTTTTTAGGTTTGAATTTACTATAAAAATGTTATCTAGACTTGCTTTAATTCCTATAAAGAAATTAATCCTACAGACACCTATTCGGAGTTACCCAAATTATGTGAACTCACATGTGAGAAATATACATATTACATATATCTCCAAAACATAGTTACATTAACCTTGGATTCAAAGTTGTGCCCAGTCTAGCTCTCAACCTTAGCCATGGTGGGACATCAAACAAGTTCCTCACTTCCTTGAGCCAAAGGCTTCACATCTGTAAAAACGGGGGCAGCAATAGCACTCACGAGGTAGACCTCTGTGAGGGGCTGTTGAGGTGGAACATGTAACTCTGGGACAGAGGACGCCTCAGTGGTGGGGCACTCGGCAACTGCCACCTGTGCAAGCCTACCTCCTACAGAGGCAGGGACCTCGAATCACTCCTCTCCATACCACCCTGCCCTAGGACACAGGTCGGTAAGACCCGTTGACGCCTGAGGCCGCCCAGCTCTGCCCACGTGCTCTTCTCTCTCTTCCACTCCACAAGTTCTGTTGCTGAACCTATGAAATCCTAAGTACTCCAGGTAAAAGGTTTTTTCCTGAAGAACATGCCTACATGGTTTCAAATACCTCAGAACGTGGGCTGTGGCCACAAGCGAGGAGAGCAACCAATGGGAAGAGCAGTAGCGCCGAGCCACTGGCCAGGGGCCAGGACTCAGGATCTTGGTCCAAAAGGACCTAGAGTTCCGACTTCCCCCCAAGTGCAGGATCCTTTCCAGACCTTCCCGAAAAGTAGACCTCCACTTTAGGAAGCTGGGCTTGGTTGAGCCAGTCAAGATGGCGCCGTGGCTGGCTGCCAGGTCCTGTGACCTGCGCTTGTTTACCAGACCTAGCGCATGCGCAGTTGAGAGGCTCACGCGCTTGGCGCATGTCGATTGCGTGGCAGAGCGTGCCTGCTGCTTAAGAGCCAATGAGGAGAAGTTTAGCTTGAATGTACATGGCGTGAGAGAGATGTGATTGGATGATGGCTGATGGGACGTTGAGGGAGGGGTCTTTTTGCTGGATATAAGCTGCGTGCCGGGAGAATAAAGAGGAAGCTGGAAGCTGCACCGTCAGAAAACGGACGTCTGTATGTCTTCTTTCCTGGACTCCGCCGGTCGGAGTTCCAGGATTGCGTCACTCCACCTATTGCCTGGAAACTAACAGGGGGAAATTCCTTCTCAGAAACCAGCACATTTCACATCTAGGAAGTCCAAATGGTCTAGAAATGTTCTCTTCCACAGAACCAGACGGTGCCTCCAGGCAGAATCCCACTCTTTCTGGCTGTGCTTCTGCTCCCATGCTCCTGTTGCTGGGGCGTGGGAGTCACTCGAGCTCAGCAGACCTGGGCTCAAGTCCCAGGTAGAACCTGTGTTGGCCTCTCTCGGCCTCCACAGGGCGCTATGGATGACGTCCTCCCCTCCTCCTCCCAAACTCAGGGAAAAGGGGACCATTACTTACTCCACATCACTAGGGTCTGTCTGTGGTGTTTATCATGTGAGGCGTAAATAAGTCTCTATAATTCTCTTTTTCTTTCTGCTTAGTGCGTTTCTCCTCACTTCATCTTTGGAACCTTAAGAACCTTAAGTTGCGATTTGGTATGGGTTGAGGAAAATGGAAGAGAGAGATGCTGTGAGCTGTTGGGCTGCTAAGAAACGGCTTCGGGATTTGGGGTAAAATGCTCCCAGGGAACTCCTGGGATGGGGGGGATACAGGGTAAGGGGTTCTGGCTTCCTGGTTATCCACAACCACTGCTGACCTCTGGAAACATGGTTTGCCTGGACACGACAACTCCACAGAGTGTGAGGACTCAGACTTTCATGCTAAGTGCTGGACAGTCACCAATGAGTATCCCTTCAGTGCATGAGAACGATTATCAGGGCCTTTCAGCTGTTCCTTGACCAAATAAATATACCACCATCCCTCCTGCCATTCCTTCTTTTCATGCCCTTTCTCTGGTTAAACCCAAGCATGGCCGTAACCTCATTAAACCATAGTTCACAAAAGGAAAAGCAACCCTCAGATATGATTTGAGCAGGGCAGGTTTCGATGAGGGCAAATGTTGCCCTTGCTTCAAATGCCACACCGAATGCATGAACTTCTTCACGTCCACGTAAGCACAGCGCTAACCAAACTCATGTCAGCCTGCCAAGTCTTCCTGTGTGTGTGTGTGGTGTGTGTGTGTGTGTGTGTGTGTGTGTGTGTGTGTGTGTGTTACTGGGGATTCTATCTCAGGGGCACTCTAACTCAGAACTACACCCCCAGCCCTATTTTTTTTTTTTAATTTTGAAACAGGATCTCACTAGGCTGATGAGTCTCAATACTTGCTGAGGCTGTCCTCAAACCTGTGATCCTCCTGACTCAGCCTCCCAAGTACTGGTATTATAGGCATGCGCCACCACGCCCAGCTTTTCCACATCTTTAAAGCCCTGTTCAGACTGTGAAATTTGCCCTGGCTAAATTCTGCTCTTGGAATACGTGTTAGACTGGGGGCTGTCCACACGCAGTCTCACAATAGCTCTCATACTGTTCAGAGTTGTCTTCAGTACAACCTCCTTGAGGGGAAGAATTATGTACCACAGTGATGGGACCTAAAGTGGCCGCCAATAAACGGTCATTGAATAAATAATATCTTCCAGTAAAGTGTGATGAGACTTTTCATCTTTTATAGGACGGTGGTGTGGAGGCTACAAAAGCGATCACAGTCAGCAGCCAGCAGGATGGATCTGTCATCCAGATATCATTTTAGAATCATTTTGGAAATGGAATTTTATGCATTATTTAAAAATCAGTGGCTAACACCTAAAAGTACAGATCACTAGCTTCTCTTTCATGTCTGTTAGAATGCCTTGACTGCAGGTAAAATAGCCTCAACTCAGGCTGCTCTAAAATAGGGTCCTTTGAAGAACTACATGGTCTCAGGCTGAGTTTCTCCGCACCAAGTCTTCCCACTTCTCGGCCTGTGGCTAAGATCGACTGTACTGTCTCCCAGCAGTGACTGCTCTGGTGACTAACCAGGCGACTGAGGTCCGTGCTCTTTTTTCCTCTCTGCTTGGCCATCTCAGTGTTCCCTGCATCCTCAGACCACTGGCAAATGACAAGACATCACATTCAGATACAGCTTCTGCTCAGAGGAAGAAGACAGAATTGCTCTTCTTGGGCCTTTTAGGGGCAAAAAATCTTTGCCCAAAGCCTCCTAGGGGTTTCCCTTCAAGCCTTGTGGACCAGAATTAGGTCACACATATCTCCAAGAAACACTCACTGGCGGGGAGGAGAGACATCCCCTGAGTAGCTTGGATTAATTTTCTGGGGCAGAGTGGAGGCTTGGAAAGAGACCAGCCTATGTGCACTATACTTTGAATCAAAAGGTCTGGCAACACCACAACCCAGATTCCACAGGACAGGTGCTTCCATCCTTACACCTCCAGGGTTCCCTCACCCGGCCTTGTCAGGCCGAGTGTGCCACACCTCGTCTATACTTCCATATCTGAAGTCACGGTGCTCTGTGGGTATTTTAGTCCTTAGATTCTGGAGACTCATGTTGAATGGATAGTTGTGTTAGTGACTTTTAGTGATATGACAAGTATTCCCACAACGAATGACTTAAAACAATAAGCAGTTATTATCACTCAGAGCTTCTGAGGGTCAGGGATCTACTCAGGATGGTTCTGGTGCAAAGTCATGACAAGTTGTGAGACTGCTGTCACCTGAAGGCCTGCTGGGCAAACGGGCCTGTGTCTAAGGCCCCGGGCATGGTTGTGAGCCGGACACCTCAGTCCCACCAGGGGCTTCTCCTCAGTGGCACTCACAACACAGGACAGGCTTCCCCTGGTGTGAATGCCAGAGAGGAAGGGGCCAGCCAAGATACAGGCCACAGCGGCTGTGCAATCTCATCTCAGAAATGACACACAGGCACTTCTGCCATGTTTGTTGCTTACACAGAAACTACCCCTGGCACGTGCAGAGGGCCCACTGGGGCAGAACTTCAGAAGGTGGGGGTTTGGGGGCCGTCTTGTGGCTGGCTGCCACAGCTCTGTTCTGTAAAATTGCTCTAAAACAGAACATGTAAAGATACTGTATGTGTAGTGTGGCCATATAAGTTTTCCAAATGCTAACTATTTTGAGTGTGTATTTTCAATTAAACAGTCATTTCAGGCCGGGCGTGGTGGCACACGCTTGTAATCCCAGTACTTGGGAGGCGGAGACCAGAGGATCCGGGTTCGTGGCCAGCCTCAGCTACTTAGTGAGGCCCTCTGCAACTTCGTGAGACCCGGTTTCAAAATAAAGGATAAAAAATAGGGCCGGGGGTGTAGCTTGGAGGTAGAACGCCCCTGGGTTCAACCCCCGGTACCGCAAAAAAAAAAACAAAAAAAACAAAAACAATCATTTCAAATGCAAGACCAGCTCCAAGAAAAAGTGTTGTAATTTCTTCACAACTGCATCTCCCTCCCTGTTTTATGGGCAGACTCAGTCTTTCTTATTTGTTTGGTTGTAAATAGTTGGGAGGCTGAGACAGGAGGACCACAGGTTCGTGGCCAGCCTTAGCAACTTAGTGAGGCCCTCCACAACGTAGTGAGACCCTGTTTCAAAATAAAAAATAAAATAGGGCTGGGGGTGTATCTCAGAGGGAGAACACCGCTGGGTTCAATCCCCAGTAAAACACACACACACACACACACACACACACACACACACACACACGATTTTATCAATGGAATCGCTATCTAGATATTGAGTAGAAGATTCCCTAAGACCTAATGTGTTACCAGTCTGGAATTACTCATGTTTTAACAGGGTTAGAAGAATGCCAGGAGTGAACAAGAAACACGGGACTTCAGGCACTCCTGCCTTGAGTCCCCAGGGAGCAGGAATTTGTATAAGAAAGACGGTATCACTTATAAGATCATCTGTGTTAGAATACTACTACAAACAAACACACGAAGGAAACCAGCTATGGTTTAATTTGATAAGATTGCCAGACTTTCTGCATTCAAGCATATCGGCTCTCTGCAAGGCAAACTCTCCGAGTGTTGTGCAAGGCAGCAGTTTCCTCTGCAGGGGGGGTGTGAAGCTGACTGCCCATGCTTCTGTTCCCTCCTGTGTCCCTTTCCCCACCAATGCTCCCAGAGAGTCACAAGGCTCCTATCTATGCACAGTACAGCTACAACAACTGGACAACTAGAAACAAAATTGCTGGTAGATCTGAAATTAGAAAGAATTCCTTTTTTTCCTTCTTGCCTAAAACAGTTGCATTATGAAGGACAGACAGGGCTCATTTTGGCACTGAAAGATTAATTCAGCTTTCAAACAAAGGCACATTGGCAGTATTTATAGCTGGGTAGTGTACTGAAACAAACTCAGGGTATTAAAAGGATGATGCTGCCCTAGACCAGCCTTTATTTTTAGAAGGCTTAGAAATCTCTACCCAGGGTAAAAAGCCCCTGCGTATGACTTCATGCTCTTTGCTATCAAGCGGTCATTAACAGGATGAAACAGGGTTAGTCTACAAGAAAGACAGCACTTGGCCCTGTGTTTGTTATGTTGGAGGAAACTTGGTAGAAGATGTCAGATTCCACCAGGGAGCCTAAGATAGCAAACAGTAACCAGTCAGGTCTTGTTCTGTGAAAGAATGGTTACTAATGCCTTGCAAGTGTCTCCCACAATGCTTGTCTTGATTTCAAAGGATCAACAATAACTTTGGCCAGACATGGTGGCGGACGCCTGTAATCCAAGCTCTCGGGAGGCTGAGACAAGAGGATCGTAGGTTCAAGGCCAGCCTCAGCAACTTAGCGAGGCCCTCAGTAACTTAGCAAGATCCCGTTTCAAAATAAAAAGTAAAATAGGGCTGGTGGTGTGGCTCAGAGGTAGAAAGCTCCTGGGTTCAAGCCCCAGTACCCCCCCCCAGACACACACAACCAAATCAAGCAAACAAACAAAAAATAACTTTGAATGACAGTAACCTTTGGCCTTTAACTAACTCAAAAGTGCATATCACAAAGCGAGGGAAGAAGGTCTAAGAAACAGATCTTGCGAAGCGAAAGTTTAAAATGTTTAAACACTGAAAAGTGACCAAAAAAGCTGAACAATGACATGGGTTTCATGAAGATGAATAATGACAGGAGTTTCAGTTTTGACTGTGATATGTAATTCTCTTTGGAAGCTAAGATTTTGTACTCTAGAGTTTTTAATTTTCAAAATATGTTCAATAAGGATCATTAAAGAGAGAGCACAAAGTAAAAACACATGTAATGTACGCCTACCTTGGCAGCATCTGTCTGATCACTTAAAGATGTACTGACTTGATAATGATGGAGCATTTTGCTGGAGTGGTTGGCTGGGTTTGTGGTAAGTGTAAGCAAGCCCTGTAGGGAGGTATTGGATCTTACTCTTTTCTGGACCCTAGTGTTTTAGAGGGAGATTCTTGGTGGTTACTTTTCATTGACTCTCTCCCGTCTCTTAGCTTCCCTGGCCTTCAGGAGATTAAGCAGCGTTGTGAGATGGTTGGGTGAGATGAATGCAGAGAATACAGTGGGATGAGCCGTGTGTGCTCACTTGGGAGGCTGAGACAGAAGGATCGCAGGCTCGAGGCCAGCCTCAGCAACTTAGCTTGGAGGTAGAGTGCTCCTAGGTTCAATTCCCAGTATGACATACACACAAAAGAAAGGTAACTTTATTCTTGGCAGGTTTCTAATGATTAGCTTTTTCTTTGAAAGAGAGTAGTGCAACAATTAGGGTGACTCTGCATATGTTGAATAATTTTTTTTCTTGTGCATGTGTATGTTCCTAGGCATTGAGCCCAGGGGTAAAAACTGTTGTTTGTTGCATGGTAGGGGCTTGCTCAATAGGTGACTTGCTTTTGTTTCATTTTTCCCTGGGTATAAGTGCACTGTTTGCTCAACATTATTAGAGAGCTAAACATGTATTCCCTTGAAAAGCACATGTCAAGAAGCAGTTTCACAATCCAGACAGAAACAGAACTGGCCAGGAGAAGTTGTGACAGATCTTTGAGAACATGCCAACCTTGGGAAAAACCTCACCCATGTTTTGGGTGGGATCCCAAAGTCCAGTAAATAATTTGTGCTTAATTAAAATCTCAGCTTCTTGGTGGGTGTGGTGGTACACGCCTGTAATACCTGTACTTAGGAGGCTGAGACAGGAGGAACGCAGGTTCCAGACCAGTACATGGTAACTTAGTGAGACCTTCAGCAATTTAGCAATACCCTGTTTCAAAAAAATAAAAAGGGCTAGCCAGGCGTGGTAGCACACACCTGTAATCCTAGTACTTGAGAGGCTGAGACAGGAGGATCACATGTTTGATGGTGGCCTCAACAACTTAGTGAGGTTCTGAGCAACTTGGTGAGACCCTGTTTCCAAATAAAAAATAAAATGGGTTGGGGGTATAGCTCAGAGGTAGAATGCCACTGGGTTCAATCCCCAGCATCACACACACACACACACACACACACACACACACACACACACACAACCTGACCAAGCCCTTCGGGGAAAAATAGTTACTGGCTTGCTGCTTTTGACTTCCTGTGGTGATTTATTTATTTATGTATGTACTAGGGATTGAACCCAGGGGCATTCTACCTCCAAGCTACCCCCAGCCCTTTTTATTTTTTATTTTGAAACAGAGCTTCGCTAAGTTGCTGAGGCTGGCCTCAAACCTGCGATCCTCCTGTCTCAGCCTCCTGAATGCTGACATAACAGGCAGGGGCCACCACCCAGCTCCTGTGATGATTTCTAAATGCCCTCACCCCTGTTGTCCTTCTCTCCCTTTTGGGCTTCCCCCTCAGTGTTTCTGCTCTCTTCCCACACCCACTTCAGGATATTTTTCCACACAGCTTATTCTGAAATTGTTTCCTCACTTTCCCATTTCTATCGTTATTAAAAATTCCTCTTTTGAGAGCCGGGCATGGTTGCACACACTTGTAATCCCAGTACTTGGGAGGCTGAGACAGGAGGATCCGGGTTCAAGGCCAGCCTCAGCTACTTAGTGAGGCCCTCCGCAACTTAGTGAGACCCTGTTTCAAAATAAAGAATAAAGAAAATAGGACTGGGGGTGTAGCCCGGAGGTAGAATGCCCCTGGGTCCAATCCCCAGTGCCAAAAAAAATTCCTCTTTTGAAATCTGTTACTTATATAGTGGACAGGCCAGCTCTGAGACTTTCCCCTCAAAAGTGGAGAGAAGGGAAAACGGAAGGAAAAAAGATCAAAGAAGCATGGATGTGCTTTTCATCTTCCTTTGTGGGGAAAGACAGACAACGGGTGCTCATTCCAGGAAACACCCACGAGTCCTGCGACCGCCTCAGCTCCCGGACAGACTGCAACCCTGATGCTGTGTCCAAAGTCAGGAGACGGTTTCAAAACCAGCTTGCCTTTTATCTATGCACTGCTTTGTTAATACTACTGTGACTAATACTGACCATGGGAAAGAGAAAGAAGCCGCGTGCACAGACACCGTGCACGTGGATGCTGAGGTTTGGTGAGGACGGACAAGGTACTGGTGGAACCAGCATCGCCCAGGCCGGGGGAGCAGAGGTTCTTACCCTGCCCAGCCCTGCACTGCATCTCATGAAGGCACTTGGAGGCAGAGCGGGGGTCGCAGTGGCTGTGTGTAATGCCCTTGAGAGCGCACTAGTGAGAAACTACATAAGAGCCCTGGTGAGTTCAACAGCCTAACCCAAGCCAGAGCTTCAGGCTGCACTTGTCTGGTTGCTTCGATTGGTAACAAAATATAGTTGAACCTACAAGCCTTTTAGGAAAACGGAGACATTTGTGGGGGAAAGTATGCAAAACATGGCAAGTCCTTGGATCATTGTTCTTATAAAATACAACCACCTGTCCAGACAGCAGCATTAGTCACAACCATACATTCTTCTTAAGATACATCAAGTCCATATAAAGTTTCCAAATGTGTTACTTGGTGCAGAAATAGATAACAGTTGCTGTGCCTAATGAGGGGCGCCCCTCAGATTCCACTGGCACCATGTGGTCACACAGAAGTATTGCGGCCGTCCCCCCCCCCGGGGGACATGGGAAATGAGTCCCGAGTCTCGTGTCACACAGACAAGTAGCGTTCCAGCCACAGGCACTTCAATCACTCCTGAAAGCCCCACATTTACTCCAGTCACAACTTCCTACCTCCCTGCAGTTTACGTCTCTCCCTTACTACATCCCAAGTCTCTGGGGCATGGGGCTTGGTGTGTGATCCTTCTGTGTACAGTGACACCTGGAATATGGAAATAACCCATGGGTTCATAGTAATTCAAAAAAAAATTTCAAAGGGAGAAAGAAAGCTATTCTCAGAGAAGTATGTCAGGTAATGAGTGTAGAAGAAATGAAAGAATTAGCAAATCATGGTTTTCCAACCACCAGTGTCATAGCTCCCAGGAAAGGATTGTCAGTGAGTGCTAAAACCATTGGATGGTTAGTATATTGTTGGGGACCAGGATATTCTCTGTCAAGGAGTCAAACCACACATTTATTATAAATTATCCGAGCCAGGTGTGGTGGCGCACGCTTGTAATCCCAGTACTTGGGAGGCTGAGACTGAGTAGTTCACGGCCAGCCTCAGCTACTTAGTGAGGCCCTCTGCAACATAGTGAGACCCTGTTTCCAAATAAAGAATAAAAAATAGGGCTGGGGGCATAGCTCAGAGGTAGAATGCCCCTGGGTTCAGTCCCCGGTACTGTAAAAATAAATAAATAAATAAATAAATAAAATAAATTATCCAGAAAAGTGTGCTCCCTTTACAATGCAAGAAATCTGTCAGGCACAACCTTAACCAAGCAGTGCACCTCAGTAATAACTGGAGGGGCTCTGTCTTCCTCTTTGTGGGGAGCCTTCCTCAGGCTGCTGGGAAGGGGGCTCCTCCTGTCTGCAGCCTGGCTTCTCCACTGGATTTCCTCCTTCTTCCTCCTTCTTCATCGGGTCAATATTTCAAGGCACAATAATTTGATTACATATAGAAAATATTGAAAATAATTGGAGCAAGGAAAAAGAAATTCTTCTGTGGAAAGAAGAGATGCTGGAATAAACCCAGTGGGGTTTGAGTGGAATTGGAGATATCTGCATAAACTTGCTGCTTTAAATAAGTGGATAGCTCAAGATAGATAGATGATAGATAGGTAGATAGATATGGATATAGGCAAATATATAATGGAAGAAACAGAAATAAATGTATGTGTGGTCATAGATGCAGCTGTATACCCATAAACACAAACATATATTTACTAGCTTGGTGTCCTGAGAGGTCCAAGAAGTGAAGAGATTCCTCTAGCAATGAATGCACCTAGTGCCTAGATACAGTTTTCTAATTATTCTCCACAGAGAGAAAACAGGTTCCTTGGAGAAGTGGCTGATCTCTGGGTGAAAGCAGAGATGTATTTTTGGGCCCAGAGAATGAGCAAAGGATTCGAGGACAGTCTCAGTAACTTACCTCCCAGTTATACCCCCTGTCTCAGCCTCCCAAGTACTGGGATTATAGGTGTGTGCCACTATGCCTTGGTTTACATGTTTAACTCATTTCTTTTTATCGTGTATGTATTGCTGGGGATTGAATCCAAAGATGTTCTGTCTCCAAGTCAAATCCCCAGCCCTATTTTATTTTTTATTTTGAAACAGGGTCCTGTTAAGTTGCTGGGACTCACACTAAATTGCCGAAACTGGCCTTGAACCTGCAGTCCGCATATCTTGGCCTCCCTAGTACTCGGATAACAGGCGTGTGCCACATCTTACTAGCTCCAGTTTTATTTTTTTCTTAAAAATTGGTCATTCCTATATTCTTTCTTTTTCCCTTGGCCGACTCAACATTAAAATTCAGCAACATTTAATGAGAGTCAACTACTCATCTTGTGTAGGGAAGGGAAAACTCCATGTAGTTTATTTGTAGAAATTCCATTGTAATGTTAAAATCTGTAGAGAAGACTGCATGCTCAAGATTGGGGGATATAATATTAGAAGTGGATTATTAATGACTGGCTCAAGAACTTGGCATTTAAAGCTAGAGAAAAATGTATTGTGACTATCTAACCATTTATCTTAAATCAGTAGAGTTGGTTTCTACATTTTGGAATTATGAATTTGATTGGAATGAACATTCAGTTTTTTCAGGCTGCCTACCACATATCCATCCTATTTTCACTAATAGTATTTCAATTTATTTGGGGGCAAGTACTTCTCCAGTGTGTGTGCTCCTGGTGAGACTATAAATTAAGGCATCAGTTGCAGAGACTGTGGGTTGAACCCAGCGGGGACCAGAAGATACAAGGAAAGTGCTCAGGGTACAAATTCTAAGGAGCCCACACAAGCCTGAGAGTGTGTGTCTCCTTAAAGTTTGTCCCTTAGGTAGCATACTTGCCTTATTCCAGCCTCTGCTCTGGCCCCGGCATTCACTCTCCTTTTCCATCTTTTAGTAACAGAATATTCCCAGGTTTTAGTTTAGAGACTAAATTTCCTAACCTCACTACCAGACCTGTGCATGTGTGGACAACATCTGGCAAGTGGGAAATTAGCAGAAATATTAAATGCAACTTCTAAGTCATATCCTTCACAAAAGGAAGCTGCCTATCCCCTAGACTCTCTCTGTCCTTTTTGTGAGAATCAACCTCAGGTTGTGTGGATAAGACCATGCTCCCAAGAGTGGCCACAGACAAAAGGACCTGGGGTCCTTGGCTGCCTGCTTGTCTGCCTTGAGCTGCAATCGGTACTGTCACATGAGAGATAAATAAATTTATATTTATTTTTGATCCACTAAATTTTGGGGTGTTAGTTGCTGTAATACACAAGGCTAACCAAATCTTCTCTCAGTATTATAAATCTTAAGCAGATTGAAACCTGCTTAAGAAGGAAGAATTGCTGGATGTGGTGATGTATGCATGAAATCCCAGCTACTTGGGAGGCTGACACAGGAGGGTCATGAGTTCAAAGCCAGCCTCAGCAACTTAGCAAGATCCTGTCTCAAAAAACAAAATTAATAGAAAAACAATTAAAAAGGTCTGTGAGTGCAGGTCAGTGATACAGCACTTGCCCAGCATGTGCGAAGCCCTGGTTTCCATCCTCAGAACTGCAAAATAAATAAATAAAAGAGGAGAAAAAGCAGCAGGAGCAGGTGCCAGAGACTCCAGGAGGCTCTACAGCCAAGACCACCTGCTGCAGAGCGGTGTTTTAGCTGAATTCACAGATGTTCCATTAATATTGTGACTTATCTGCTGTCTTTTCAACTATTCTCCTATTTGCTTAATTCTCCTAGAATTAATTTTGTTATTTGCGGCAACATTTACTTTCATACTTTTTTGTAGTTTGGAATATTTTCAAATGCTAGATTTATTAGCATCGGGATGATTGAGTCAAAGTTCTTTTCTTTTTTATTTGGTGCACTGTAATTTTATATCATATTGAGTATAGAGTGATAGAAAAATACCTGCACAGAACTCTTAGTGCCCTTCCCATGTCTTTGAGATTGGAATTGGTGATTTTTTATACATTCATAGCATTATTTCAACTGTTACATTCTTTATGCCTTCATCCCCACCCCCTACCCTAGTCCCCCTCAGTCAACTCCTTTAGAGTCTCTGCTCATCTATATGATGTTGCCCTTATTTCTGAATATCTCTCTAGCTTCCATATATAAGAGAGGACATACATCTACTCGTTTTTTGAGACTGGCTATACTTGCTTAGTATACTATTCTTGAGGTCCATCCATTTTCCTGCAAATGGCGTGATTTTGTTCTTCTTTATGGCTGAGTAAAATTTCATTGTGTGTATATACCAGTTTTGTGATCCATTCATCTGTTGTTCTTGATAGGTTTTCTGTCCTTTGATATAAATATCTTTCTACATGACTTTAGACTAAAGAAAAGTATTACATAATACTTTTAAGGCAAAAGTAATTGCTTTGTTTACAGTGTAAGGACTTTAGAAAAAGAAAAGGAAATGACTTTTTATTCATACAACCTTCTGTGGTAATGACCAGCTACTGTTGTAATTGTTCTAATGAAATAATGATGGCCATGACCTTTAAGAAAATAACTTGCTAACTTTAAACTTTAGGTCAGTAGCTTTATGCCAAGGGCAGAGCTGTGCGTGTATGTGTGCGTGCGCATGTGTGTGCGTGTGTGCCTGCGAGTGCATGTGAGCCTGGGGTGAGACTGGGTAGGGAGAGGTGGGAGGTGTCTGAAAGGGAAGGATCCAGTGGCAAAAATGTAGAGAAGAGAGATAATAGAAATGTTCAGGGCACTGGTACATTGACTGGCCCGCTGCTCAGTGACACATAAACAAGGGCTTTGATTGTAAAGATGATGAGTGTTAATGATTCTTTCTCAAATTTTCCAACCTAAATTGTAGTTCCTTTTGTGTGTGTGTTGTTTGGACTTGGGTCTCACCCAGGCTAGCCACGCATTCTAGCTCTACTACAGAGCTACAGCTACTGTCTCCTCCCACCCCTCCCTGTTTGGGGGGATACTGGGGATTGAACCCAGGGGCATTTTACCTCTGAGCTACACCCCCAGTTCTATTTTATTTTTTATTTTGAGACAGGGTCTCACTAAGTTGTTGAGAGTCTTGTTACATTGCTGAGGATGTCCTTGAATCTGCGATCCTCCTGTCTCAGTCTCCCAAGTACTGGGATTACAGGTGTGTACCACCATGCCTGGCTGCCATTTCCCTTTTTAAATTTTATTTATTTATTTTTTGCGGTACCGGGGATTGAACCCAGGGGCGTTCTACCTCCGCGCTACACCCCCGGCCCTATTTTTTTATACTTTATTTTGAAACCGGGTCTTACAATGTTGCAGAGGGCCTCACTAGGTAGAGAGAGAGAGAGAGAGAGAGACAGGAAGAGAGAGAGAGAGCTGAGGCTGGCTGTGAACC
>PVJS01002362.1:32857-45329 GCA_004027185.1 Glis glis | reverse complement strand
ATTTTCTTTTTTCATGGTATCTTTGGTTTTGGGATTAAGGTGATGCTGGCTGTGAGAATCAGTTTGGTAGTACTCCTTTTCCTATTTCATGAAATAATTTGAGGAGCATTGGACTTAGTTCTTCTAGAAAGGTATTGTAGAATTCAGCTGGGAATCCATCTGGACCTGGACTTTTCTTTGATGGGAGACTTTTTTATTGCTATTTTGATCTCTTTGCTTCCTATTGGTCTATTTAGGCTTTTTCTGTCCTCTTGGTTCAGTTTATGTAGGTTGCAGGAACCTAGGAATTTGTCTATTTCTTCTTGTACTTCCAGTTTATTGGAGTATAAGTTTCACAATAGTTTCTAAAAATTTTCTGGATTTCCCCATTATTTGTGGTGACATCTCACTTTTCATCTCTTATCCTAAAAATTTGGGTCTGTTCTCTTTTTCTTTTAGTTAGTTTGGCTAAGGATTTATCAATCTTATTTACCTTTTCAAAAAGCCAGCTTTTTGTTTCATTGATCTTCTAAATTTTTGTTTGTTCTCTATTTCATTAATTTCTACTCTGATTTTGATTATCTCCTGTCTTCTGTTAACAGTTTTTCAAGGGCCTTGAGGTGCAGCATTAGTGTTTATTTGGAGACTTTATGTTTTTCTTATGTAGGTGCTCAATGCTATAAATTTTCCTCTTAACACCACCTTCAGGAGGTCCCATAGATTTGGTAAGTTGTGTCTCTATTTTCATTTGATTCTAGGAATTTTTATATTTCTCCTTTTACTTGTTCCTGATCCAGTCTTCATTTGGTAGTGTATCATTCAATCTCCATGTGTTTGTGTGATTCCTCTGGATCTTCTTGCTGTTGATCTCTACTTTCAGTCTGGTAGGACCTGGAAGGATGCAAGGGATTATGCTGACTTTTGGTCAAGATGCTGGTGCTTGTTTTGTGGCCTAAAATATGGTCTATTTTGGAGAAGCCTCCATGAGCAGCTGAGAAGAATGTGTATTCAGCTATTGTTGGATGGAATATTCTATAAATGTCTGTTAGATCCAATTGGTTTATAATGTTCTTTAGGCCTAAAGTGTCTATACATATCTTTTGTCTGGATGACCCATTTAATGGTGTGAGAGGTGTGTTGAAGTCTCCAAGGATTATTGTGTTGGGGTTTATCTGGGTCTTCAAGTCAAGAGGAGTTTGTTTTACATAGGCAGGTGTGCCAATATTAGGGGCATAAATATTTACTATGGTTATGTCTTCATTTTGGATGGTTCTGTTTATCAGTAAGAAGTGACCCTCTTTCTCTCTCCTGACAAGTTTTGGCTTAAAGTCAGATATGAGGGCAGCTTCTCCTGCTTGCTTCTGGTCTCCATTTGCATGGAATATCTTTTTCCATCCTTTCACCTTCAGCTTCTGAATCTCTTTGCATTGTGTTTCTTGCAAGTAGCATATAGTTGGACTATGAATTTTAATCCAACTTGCCAGTCTATGTCTCTTAATTGGGGAGACCATTGACATTCAGTGTTATTATGGAGAAATTATGGAGAGATGACTTTTTTTGGTGCTGGGAATTGAACCCAGGGACATTCTACCTCTAAGCCACACCCCCAACCCTATTTTATTTTTTATTTGGCAACAGGGTCTCACTAAGTTGCTGAAAGCCTCAATAAATTGCTTAAGTTGTCCTTAAACCTGTGATCCTCCTGTCTTAGCTTCCCCAAAACTGGGATTACAGGCATGCATCACCATGCCTGTTTCTGCTCTGTATTATTTCTTTAAAGTGTATAAAAATCTACAATTATCTCAAAATAGAAACATTATATACATAAAATCTTGCACTTAAATGCACCACAAGGTTTGTTGTGGAGGATCCAGATCATTTGGTAGGACTTGCACAAAAAGTAGAGGGTGACTTGACTGGTTGCAGGGGTCTGAACGACTTCACCACTTTGCAGGTCCAGATGGTTGAGAAGTAGAGATCGGTGAGGGTGTTTTTGGGGACCATCATTGTCGTACTGTCACACCAGCCTTCCTTTCAAGGAAGAGCAGTAGTAGGGGAATCCCAGAGGGGAGGCCTTGAGAATGCTGGAGAGCTCACTGTGGGGAGCTTGAGGCACATGGGAGTGTTTGCTTCTCATGTGGAGAATCTGAAGCACAAGAGAATGGCCACTAGTTACCCAGAGGGCACAGATAAGAAGGGGTCATGTGGATGTTTACAGTAACCATTTCATAATAGGATTTTTGGGTTTCCTTAATTCCAGCAGTAAAATGTTGCATCAGAGTCTATTGGGAAACAATGTGGTTTTCCCATGAAACAATTGTTAGCCCCTCCCTCGATGGCCAGCATGGAGTCTTCTTAGATTTTTGCTCAAAAAGATGGCCAGGAGGAGTCAATGGTCCTTGCAGAAAGCCAAGTAAACGAAGGACCACTGGGAACAGAGATGCATTAACTCTTCTTCTGCTCATGGGGTGAGCAGAGTGGGTTATGGAAGAACCCATGAAAATGCTTGTGAGAAAAAGAGTGGACTTCAAGCAGCTCTCAAGTCCAGAAAGTTCTAAGGCTAGGTTGCGAAGACAGTGCCTGTTTAGTTCGAACTTTTCCCTTCAGTTCCTTCCATTTAATCCTCTCTAGGTGGGGCTGTGGCCTGAGATGGAACTGGAGCGTCCCCCTGAGGGAAGAGAGATGTAGGCAGCCTATATGCCCTCCTCTCTGCCTCCTGTCCACTCCTATCCTGCTGCTGCCAGCCTGGCGATGGGACAGGAAAGAAACCTGAACTCCAGGGCCAAAATGAAATTTTGACCCCATATTTTGATTCTTAAATGGAGTCTAAAGCTGAAGTACCCAAATAACTGTTTCTAACATCTAAGAAGGACCAGAAAAGGCATGGAAGAATGCTTATGTTTTAATCTAGGGGCAGGGCAGAGCCAGCCCATAGAAAGGGCGGCAGAAGAAAACAATTACTTGCTCTATGATTGTATACTGAGTCCTGCTTGTCCAGTATTCTAAATATGAGGGCAATTTTCCTGTATATCTTAGCAAAATTGTTCTGTATTATACATTAGTGTGTGTGTGAATACATATGTGTTATATGCTCTTTTACCCTAGGATGAATGTTTCTAGTAACTACCAATTTAGACTTAGTTATGGTAGTTTCTTCTTAATAATATAATTCCCAGTTTTCCTGAATAAAGTACTATGAATATAAAACTGTATTTTGGCTTATTATGTACAAAGTTCAGACTTTAGAAGAATAGCAAAACAAATACAGTTGCAAATTTAAGTTGGAATCCAGTTCCCATCAAGGATGAGAAATTTTTTTTCAAGCTTCTGT
The DNA here is from genome assembly GCA_004027185.1 of Glis glis. NCBI lineage: Eukaryota > Metazoa > Chordata > Mammalia > Rodentia > Gliridae > Glis > Glis glis. Next base: position 42,019 of record PVJS01002362.1, on the reverse strand, counting down.
GGCCACAGGTCAAAGCTGTTTTTCTCTTCTAAATTTCATCAGAATCGACATGCTTTATTGTACATTTTACCCATTAATGGGCGGGAGAAAAAACAGTGGGGTTAATTCCAATCAGAGAGAATTTTGAGTAACAAATGGTTGGCCAATAAACACTAATTCTCAGCTGGGCGTGGTGGTGCACGCTTGTAATCCCAGTATTTGGGAGGCTGAGACAGGAGGATCGCAGGTTCAAGGACAGCCTCAGCAAATATTGAGACTCTCATCAACCTAGTGAGACCCTGTTTCAAAATAAAAATAAAAATAAGCCGGGCATGGTGGCACACGCTTGTAATCTCAGTACTTGGGAGGCTGAGACGGGAGGATCTGGGTTTGTGGTCAGCCTCGGCTACTTAGTGAGGCCCTCTGCAACTTAGTGAGACCCTGTTTCAAAATAAAGAATAAAAATAAGGCTGGGGGTGTAGCTCGGAGGTAGAATACCCCTGGGTTCAATCCCCAGTACCGCAAAAAAAAAAAAAAAAATAGGGCTGGGGGTGTAGCTCAGAGGTAGAATGCTCCTGAACTCAATCTTCAGTAACACACACTCACAAACCCAAAAAACTAAATTCTCCATCACTCCTCATCTGATGAAAATGCCCAGAGAATGCTGGAAGTCCTACAATGAGCAGCAGATTTAGTGTGTTTGCCATAATTTGGCGTCAATATCTTTCTTTTGAGAATACATACAAAGATTGTCTTTCATATTCACTTAAATTTTGGGATGTAAAAATTACTCTATTTGCGTTGTCTAAACAATATCTCATATGTTGTAAAGATTGTGTATAATGTAGTTTGCAGTCTCCCAGCCCAACTACCATCTCAGAGCAGTGTGTAGGTGATTATGGAGTTCAAAGACCACAGGTGAACTGGGCTTGGTGGCACATGCCTGAAATCCCAGTACTTGGGAGCGCAGGTTTGTGGCCAGCCTCAGCAACTTAAGTGAGGCTCTCAACAACCTAGTGAGACCCTGTTTCAAATACATACATACATACATACATACATACATAAAAGGACTGTAGGGGGTGTAGCTCAGAGGTAGAATGCCCCTGGGTTCAATCCCCAGTACCACCAAACACAAAAACAAAGAACACAGGTAAGAAGTCCCCACCGCACTTTATGGAGGGGTGTGGTTCCTCCTCTAGACTAAACTACATAAAAAAAACTGAGTTACTTGCTTTGATAGACTTCACTAGGGTCTATTACAGTGCTTGCCATATAAAACACTCAGTATCAATAAATATTTGAATAAACAAGTGACTACTCCCATCATTGGTGTTTCGATCAGTGTTCTCACGACTGTGACCCAAAATACCTGAGGATCACAACTTAGAAGATGGAAGATTTACTTGCTCACAGTTCTAGAGGTTTCAGTCCATGCTGGGCCAGGGGAGCTCAGGGCAGGCAGCAGGAAGCAGAGAACACAAGTGAGGGACTTTGCTCTCACATCATGGCCACCAGAAGCAGCTAGAGCTAGGAGGAAGGACCCCTAGGAGCCCTTCCTCAGCAACCAGGCCTTGCCTCCAACATGGCTGTTTTGTCTACAACTTGAAGTCTGGGGGCCATTCTAAATCCAAACCATAGCAACTGGTAAATAGTGCGAATTGGTATAGTTGTCAAATGATTGGCAGGTAGTAAAGTAATTAAGTTTTAAAGAAACACACTTTAATGCAGATATTTAAAAATGTCTTACGGCTCCAAATAGTGCTGTCATTAATCAAGGATTTTTTCTTTGTGTGTGTGTGTGTGTGTGTGTGTGTGTGTGTGTGTGTTGCTAGGAATTGAACCCAGGGGCATTCTACCTCTGAGCTACACGTCTATTTGGAAACAGGGTCTTGCTAGGTTGCTGAGAGGCTCGCAAAGTTGCTGAGGCTGGCTCCAAACCTGCGATCCTCCGGTCTCAGCCTCCCAAGTATTGAGATTACAGGCCGGCGCCACTACACCCTGCTACTGAAGGAATTTTTGAGAAACTGCCCTTCAGAACTAGTTCCTGAGGAACACATGACATACTTTCAAGGCACTATGCGCCAGGTATTTCCCCATTTCTGAGAGAAAAGCATTTTTTCTTTTTAATGGGACTGGGAGTGGACCCAGGTCGTCGCTCATGCTAGGTAAGCACTCTACCACTCGACTACCCCGGGACCTTATTTATTTTGGGACAGGATTTCGTTGAGTGGCCCAGGATGGCCTCAGCCTTGCATCCTCTTGCCTCAGCTTCCCGGAGGAGCCGGGACCACAGCGCCGAGGCCCGCCAGCTTGGAGACAGGCCGGGTTTCGCAGGCACGAGGAGGGCTGAGGTGCCGGGTACGCGGCCACGCAGCCAGGAGAGGCCGGCTTCCACCCTCTCAGCCTAGTTTGTGCTCTAGGTTAAAAAACACAGGCACACGACAAGTTTTAAAATGCCCAGCAACTACGCAACTGACAGCGAAGACAACCAGGCCTTCATCAGCAAAGACGAACCCCGCAAACAGCCACCAGGTAAAGAGATAACTGGGACGCCAGTCGCTCCGCACGGGGCTTCCGGCAGTGCGGCGCCCTTCATTGGCTCACGCGGCGTCCAGGAGGCGGGACTTCCTGCAGGGCCGAGCCAATGCCGGACGCGCCGGATGTCCCGGTTGAGGAGAGGTTGAGGGTGCTGGCCGACTCGCGCTCCTGCCCAATGTAGTGATACCTGGATTGAGATCGAGGGCCGGGCAAGGTTTTATTCGCGAGTGACAAGTATTCGGGAAGTGACACACGGGCGTGGGGACATGGACAGCCGCTTGCAGGAGATCCGGGAGCGGCAGAAGCTGCGGCGACAGCTCCTCGCGCAGCAGGTCCAAGGCGGGGGTGGCGGTGCGCGTGCGCGGGGTCCTCCGTCCTCCGGTCCTGGCCTCCTTGGTTCCCACCTCCCTCGGTTCCCACCTCCCGCGGCCCCGCGCGGCCGTCCCGGGGCGGAGGGCCATCCCGCGCGCAGCCCCCCAGTATCTCGCAGTGTCCCCAGTGCTGCGAACACGGGCTTGGTCTTTGTAGGCAAATTACCGCGGTTCACGCGAGGATAAGTGACTTGGCATCCCTTAAATTTCTCCGCACTATTTAAATGGTCGGTGTCGCGCCTTTCCGTGTGTCAGCACCAAATCCTCGAGATTCGTTGTAAAGTACGTTCACAGTGTTCTGTGGCATCCTAAAGACTGCATTGGAAGTAGCCCGAGTGTGCTTTAGATTCTGCATCCTATGCACAGTACACTCGTCATCATCTACATTGAATTCTTAATCTGCATTAGTCACAACCACCCCCGGAAGTAGGTAGTGTTGTCTTCACTTATTGAATAATGAAGTAGGTTTCAAAAGTTAAGTAATTTTCCCCCATCACTCACCTAGCCAGGAACTGAACCCAGGTCTGTCTCTTCAGAGTTTGTCTTCGAACCCTTTCTCCTTCACTGGTTCTTGTGGATAAGTAAGTTGATGCTTGCTAATTAGTAGAGTACACATGCAGAGAATACAGATTGTACACAGTTCTACTTAAAATCAGGCTGATTTCCATTCTGCCATTCAGATCAATAGCAGTGATGGGGAGAGGCTCACAGGCTTTAATGAGTTAACTTGCTCTTATTTTCAGCACTAAATCTTGGCTTTAGTGTATTGCAATCTGAAACCTATCCTCTTTATGATCCGATGAATAGGTTTGTGATATCTTTTTTTAAAATGTGGGAATTTGGAATCAGATCTTGTCCCTCTGGCATTAAGATCTTAGTCAAACCAGATATCTTTCCTAAGTGGTCGTTTTCCCAGATTATTTTATCATGTCTTCAGAAATGTTCAGTGGCAGCTGGGAGTGGTGGCACAAGCCTGTAATCCCAGTACTTGGGAGACTGAGACAGGAGGATCCCAGGCTCCAGGTCAGCCTCAGCAACTTAGTGAGACCCTGTTTCAAAATAAAAAATAAAATAGGGCTGGGGGGATGCAGCTCAGAGGTAGAATGCTCCTGGGTTCAATCCCCAGTAACACCAACAAAACAAAACAAAAAACCTAGAAAGAAAGAAATATTCAATAGCTCTTTGTTGCCGTAAGTGGTTACTCCTTGATTTTGAACTCAGACCTCTATTTGACTAAAATATTTAATAGACCAATTTTTGTTGAGTGTCTTACATCCAGCAAATACCAGGGACTCTTGCAGGTGTTGGCAAATGAACTGTAAATAATAGGTGGCCCCTTCCCTCCTAGAACTTACAAAGTATAAAATTTAATAGCACATCCTGGTGTGGTGGTGCATACTTGTAATCCCAGTACTTGGGAGGCTGAGACAGGCAGATCGCAGGTTCAAGACCAGCCTTAGCAATTTAGTAAGACTCTCAGCAACCTAGCAATACCGTCTTTCAAAACAAAAATATAAAAAAAGGGCTGGGGTTGTACCTCAGAGATAGAATGTCTCTGGGTTCAATCCTAAGTACACAAAAAATAACTGACTAACTAAAAGTTGTCATTTATTAAGTGCTTTGTAATTATGTGTCAGATTTTGCTAAGCTTTTCTTTTTCTTTTCATTGTACTGGGGATTGAACTCAGGGGTGTTCTACCTCTGAGCTAGATATCCCTAGCCCTGTTTTATTTTTTATTTTGAAACAGGGTCTGCTAAGTTGCTGAGGTCCTTGCTAAATTGCTGAGGCTGGCCTCGAACATGTGATTCTCCTGTATCAGCCTCCCAAGTACTGGGATTACAGGTGTGCACCACCATGCCCTTCCTGTTTGTCAAAGTCATTCTTAACTAACATTGTTTTATTTCAAAGTACTTCCAGTTTGTCTTGCAATCTAATATGTTTGTGTTGTGATTTATGTCTTTTTGTTTGTTTTAAATGCTCACTATATTCGTAATGCCTGGAAAGGCTGCCCAGTACATCATCATCTGACTTTTGTTGGTTTTTGCCTTTTCTTAGTTGGGAGCTGAAAGTGCTGACAGCATTGGTGCTGTATTAAATAGCAAAGATGAGCAGAGAGAAATTGCTGAAACAAGAGAAACTTGCAGGTCAGTCAAATGCTTTTTTTTTGTAGCATGTTAAAATAATGAAAGGATTTTAGTAAATAAATAACCCTAGGTATGAATGTGTTGTTATTAAAAGTATCAAAATAAAGATCTTGAAACATTGGTTTGTATTGTTAGTTCATGAATTATGAAATATTTGTTTTCTGAATATATTAAGTTCCCATTTATAAAGTAGTTAGAAAATGGAGAACAGTTAGAAATGTTAGACTAAGAATTGGCTTATATACCTGAAATAATTATATTTTAAATGTTTAATTTAATTAACTAATTTTAATTATTATAAAATTATATTTTAATTATGATTGTAAATTTAATAAAGAAAATATAATTTACCTTAAAAGTGGTATACATTTGCAAGTTCAGAAAGCATTTCAGAATTTATCAATTTGCTCAAGACAGATTGAAATGATACATAATATCAAAGTTTCTTTTTGTAATACATCCTTTATAACAGCTTACTTTTTTGTTTGGCTGCTTTTTCATAAAAAAGAGTACAGAATTATCAATCAGGTTGCATGACTTTTTGTATGGTATATAAACTGGTTAAACAGATACTACTTCATTAGGAAAAAATTGCTTTGTTCTGTTTTTATAACCTGTTATTATTTAATATAAATACATGTACATATTTTGTATGTATTTGTATATGGTTCTTCTATTTTAATTTTCAGGGCTTCCTATGATACCTCTGCTCCAAATGCAAAACGTAAGTATCTGGATGAAGGAGAGACAGATGAAGATAAAGTGGAAGAATATAAGGCAAGTGGAGATAGCGTTATTTTATGGTCAGAAATATAATAATAGATTGGCATCCAGGGAAACGAATTTGATGAAAACTGAGCTTTAAGATGTGTTAAAATAATTGTCAGTAGCATGTATTATCAGTGAGATAAGACCTTTTATCAGTTCCTCATCTCAGTGTAAGAGATGTGTGGACTAAATTAGGTTGGATAAATAAAGCTCTTAGCATAATGCCTGGTAAGCACTGTCAGGAATATTTATTAAGAAGAATGAAGAGATAAGTGTATCAGAAACTTTGGGCGAGGAGACTAGATTTTGAGAGGCTGCAGTAGTCTTCTTTTGAGTTGTGTTATTTCATGTTAACATGATAGGGTGGTACAATTACAATTTCATGTTAACATTATTGGTACAATTACAGTGTTTTGAGAACTCTTGTAGTAGAGAGCCGTGTAGACCATTTTTGCAAGAAGTCCAAGAAAAAAACCAACTTCTAAATGTGTAATGGCAGTACTTAGTTTAAAAGAAAATATTAAAGTCGGGCGTGGTGGTGCACGATTGTAATCCCAGTTCTTGGGAGGCGGAGACAGGAGGATCGCAGGTTTGCAGCCAGCCTCAGCTACTTAGTGAGGCCCTCCGCAACTTAGTGAGACCCTGTTTCAAAATAAAGAATAAAAAATAGGGCTGGGGGTGTAGCTCAGAGGTAGAATACCCCTGAGTTCAATCCCTGGTACCGCAAAAGAAAAAAGAAAATATTATGGAAGAAAAGCCTACATTCATTTTTTTCAAGTTAGTTGTATATATTTACTAGAGAATGGAGTGTATAGGTTCAGTAAGTCTCTAGAAAGTTCAGTGATAGAATACCTAATCTCATGAATTCTGCCCTATATGTTACACTTTGATATGTACTTAAATATTTATGGTTATACTAGGTCAAACCATATACAATTGCTAATATTCAAACATTTTTGACCTATAAAAATTGCAGTTTCATATGGGTCAATCTAATAAAATAAAATTGCCCCATTAGTGGTCATATCTTTAATGATTCTTAGTGTAAATACTAAGATTTATAGTATTATATATGAGATAAATAATTCCAGATAATTCAGTCAGCAAAGAATTAGTAGTTAAGGTAATTATGAAAATGATGAAGAAATTTTTATTTTATTATAAAAGTAATCAACTAGTTAGATCTAATGAAGAAAAGCAAAGATTTTAATGTTTCTCCTTAATGCTAATTTGAAAAATTTTTTTTTTTGCGGTACCGGGGATTGAACGCAGGGGCGTTCTAGCTCCCCACTACGCCCCCGGCCCTATTTTTTATGCTTTATTTTGAAACCGGGTCTCACGAAGTTGCGGAGGGCCTCACTAAGGAGAGAGAGAGAAAGACAGGGGAGAGAGAGCGAGAGCTGAGGCCGGCCGCGAACCCAGATCCTCCGGTCTCCGCCTACCAAAGTACTGGGATTACAAGCATGCGCCACCACGCCCGGCTAATTTGAAACATTTATTATCTCTTACAGAAACAAAATATTTATGCTGTTTTAAGATAGGATAACTAAATAGTTTATATGTGAAACGTTATGTATATAAAACATTTAATTTTCATTTTTCAAGGATGAACTAGAAATGCAACAGGAAGAAGAAAATTTGCCGTATGAAGAAGAGATTTACAAAGATTCTAGTACTTTTCTTAAGGTAAAGTAAATAACTTTCAAACTCTATACCTCTTCACATTTAAGCTCCATGCCTGAAAAGATTGTAGGTACTATTTGTCTTAAGGATTTCTTCAGTTATTGAGGGATCATTATTATAAGGATTGTTTAAATTATTCATGAAGCATTATTCTGATATTTGGCTCATTAGGATGAGATAATGATGTATTCATGTCAGCTGTTGAAGAGTAATGCTGTAATTTTAATTGTGTTTTCAAATATTACTACTTTTTTATTATATTTCATATGACTTTATAATAAAAAATAAAGTATGATGTTAGTGTACCTGCTATTAAAGTGCATGCTGTTAATTTAATTTTGACTTTTTCTTTAGGGAACACAGAGCTTAAATCCCCATAATGATTATTGCCAACATTTTGTAGATACTGGGCATAGACCTCAGAATTTCATCAGGGATGTAGGTATGTCTGATTTATTTGGATTATTCTATTGCTAACTATTGATTACATGCATTCAGTTTGTCCATCTTGCAGATCATTTCTAACAAAATTATCTTTTTCAGCTTGACTTCCTCAGTGCTTCCGGTAACACCTTCCATTTCCATCAAGCGATGTTTCTTTCTCTCCTCAATAATTTATGTACTATACAGTTCACCCATTAAGGGGTATAATTCAGTGTTTTATTAGTTTATCCACAGGGTTGTTGGCAACCGTTACCACAATCAATAATTTAGAAAATTTTCATCTCCCCTAAGGAAGTCCTTTACCCATTAGCAGTCAGTCCTCATTCTCTCCCTTTCTTCTCTTCCTCACCCCCCAGGCTTAACGCAGCATTAGTACACTTTCTTTCTGTATAAATTTGCCTGTCCTGGCCCCTTCATATCATTGGAATCATACAGTAGTGGTCTTTTGTGATTGGCTTCTTTCACTTAGCATAATGTTTTCAAGGGCCGTCAATGTCGTAGCTTGTATCAGTTCGTCATTTTTTTTATTGCCAAATAATATTCCGTGTGTGTGTGTGTGTGTGTGTGTGTGTGTGTGTGTGTATACCATGTTTTATCCACTTATTTGGGTTTTCACTTTGGTGCTATTATGAATGATACTGTTATGACTATTCCTGTAAATTTTTTTTATATGGATGTATGTTTTCATTTCTCTTTGGTATATATCTAGGAGTGGAATTGTTGGATCTCATGGTAATATTTTTCTTTCTTATTTTTGTAGTACTGGGGATTGAACCCATGGGCAGTCTACCTCTGAGCTACACACCCAGTCCTATTTTATTTTTTATGGAACAGGGTTTCTCTAAGTTTCTGAGGCTGGCCTTGAATCTGCAGTCTTCCTGTCTCAGCCTCCCAACTATGGGGATTACAGGCATGTATTATCTCACCCAGCTCCTTTTCTTTGTTGAAAGTTTTTTTAACTTTTTTAAAATTATTTTTAAATTTGTTTTTTAATGTAATTCTGTGTTTAACTCTTGTGGGGAGTACTGGGGATTGAACCCACAAGTGTTCTACTTCCAAGTTACAACCCAGCCTTTTTTTTATTTTGAAACAGGGTCTTGCTAAGTTGCTGAGGCTGGCCTCAGACCTGTGATCTTCCTGTCTCAGCCTCCCAAGTACTGAGATTACAGGTGTGCGTCACCATGCCTGGCTAACTTTTAGTTTTTTTTTTTTTGTTTTGCTTTTTTTTTTTTTG
>PVJS01002362.1:0-32757 GCA_004027185.1 Glis glis | reverse complement strand
CATTTTGTTTTCTGGAGGATTCATAACCTTGAACCTCACTGATAATAACTTCATTGAACTGACATTTAGAGTTTACTGTTTTTTATTCCTCAGGTTTGGCTGACAGATTTGAAGAATACCCTAAACTGAGGGAGCTCATTAGGCTAAAAGATGAGCTAATAGCCAAATCTAACACTCCTCCGATGTAAGTGCTTTTATTCAGTTACTTTTTCCTTCCAGCTCAGGCTTAAAGTATCAGACTGCTTATCCTATAACCTTTCTTTCTTTTCTTTTTTTTTTTTTTAAAGAAAATCAGTGTCATGGGATTGTAGGTGCTATCCTGATGTTTTCAGACTCAGGTATTCTGAGCCTGCCTGTGAAATGAAATTAGAACACAGTGACAAAGACAGGGTGGGTAGCAGGAGGGGTCGCAGGGCTGTCCACCTCCTTGTCCCTTGTTCACGCTCTCTTCTTTTCAGGAGAAAGAATAGGTTGCCTGCTCCTTGTTTGTTGGGCCTGTCTCTTGTAGATTGGCACAGATATACTCCATGGGTAATAGAGACCTATGTTGCTTTAAAGAAGGTCATAGGGATTTATTCTATCCAGATAAAATTTAATGGCTTAATATTTTCAGGTTGAATTTGGAGAAAAGTCAGCACCTATATAAGACTAACATACTCTGCTACTCTATTTCTTCTTTATAGTAAAATACATTAGTATGAAATTCTGGCCTGGCATGGTGGTGCGTGCCTATAATCCCAGTACTTGGCAGGCTGAGACAGGTTTCCGGCAGGATATTACCCTAGCCCTCCCTGCCCTGCCCTGGCCCGAGATCTCGCTCTCAGTTGGGCAGTTGACCCCGGGGCTTACAGCAGATGTCACTGTTGTGCCCTGCACCTATCTCGCACCAACAACTCCTGTCGCCCCTCTCCAGCACTTCCTAAAGTGAGGTGTGCCCTGGAGGGGAGTATGCCTAGCTATCCTCAGTGGAGACCACTGCTCTCTTTTTTGCACCCACCTGAAGTCGAAGGGAGGTCTCTGCTCACTTCTAGTTGTGTAGGATCGTGGATGCGCAGGCCTGGGCCCTGCCCCCAAGATCAGTCTCACAACTTAGAGGGATCCTGTTTCAAATAAAAATAAAAAAGGGATGGGGTGTAGCTTGGAGGTAGAATGCCCTGGGTTTAATCCCAAATACTAAAAAAAAAAAAAAAAGAAAGAAATGCTGAGGTTAAGCACACAATGGGTTCTCATTTAATTTTTTTTCAGTTTTCCAGAAAATTTGCTTAAAGTACCTCTAAATCTTTTTTCTTGTTAGAAAATTATTCACAAAGTAATTTATATATTGGAGAAAGTTTAGGAAACTTAGTTGAAGGAAGAGAAGAAAACAGAAGTTCATTATAACTTAGCATTCTGAGGTCCTGCCTCTTTCTTTTGTTGTTTGTAGTACTGGTGATCAAACCCAGAGTGCTTGCATAGGTGCCATTGCAAATGCTCACCATTAAGCCACACCCCTCTGAGGGGCTAGTCTTCATGGTTTGGAAAAGGATAATTCATTTTAAACTTTGCTCAAGAGAGTGCTTTCTTCAGAAATGTGTATATGGTCTTTGAAATTGGACGATTGTTTCATATTTAGCTCACTTTGAGGGTTTTGCACATTTAACGATTTAATTAAATGTATCCTGTTACTCATTAGAAGAATCACAAAGAAGTCTCAGTGTGTGGAAAAGTCCGAGTATACTGTAATATTTATCATTTACAAATATTCTTATATGTATTTATCCCCCCCAACCTAGTCACCCCCCTAAATACTCTTATATTTAAAGTATTTTAGATTTAAAATGCTTCATACTGTGTGAGTGAAGGCTAGTAATAATTTATTATTAGGTGGTATGAAAAGGTTATCAGATATTTTTAGTAATGAAAAAACTAATAAAAAAATTATGTCCATATTTAGAAACTATTTTTTGAGGGAGGAATTTGAACTTACTGAGAAATAGTTTTTCTTTTTTTGGTGCTGGGGATTGAACCCAGAGTTGTTCTACCTCTGAGCTGTGCTCCTAGCCCTTTTAATTATTTATTTATTTATTTATTTATTTACTTATTTTTTTTTTGTGGTACTGGGGATTGAACCCAGGGGCGTTTTACCTCCGAGCTACACCCCCAGCCCTATTTTTTATACTTTATTTTGAAACCGGGTCTCACGAAGTTGCAGAGGGCCTCACTAAGTAGCTGAGGCTGGCTGCGAACCTGGATCCTCCGGTCTCAGCCTCCCAAATACTGGGATTACAAGCGTGCGCCACCACGCCCGGCTTAATTTTTTATTTTTAAAGAGGGTCTTGCTAGGTTGCTGAGAGTCTTGCTAAGTTGCCGAGGCTGTCATCCTCCTGTCTCATCCTCCCAAGTACTGGTATCACAAGCATGTGCTACCAAGCCTGGCTGAGAAACAGTTTTTCTAACCTAACTAAACAGTTGAGAAAAAGTAATGCTATTCCTTAGAAAATTCAGATGATAATAGAAAAGGGGCTGGAGGCTTGCATCTGAGTATATAGATTTTCAGTGTAAAAATAAAAAAAATATGTTTTGGGTGTACATGGGGAATAATGTGATTTTTTTACTTTGTATTGTAATTGTGTCTATGTTCTGGGGAAGGTATTGCTAGATGGTTTAATATCTGTGCAGAAGAAAGAAGACCCCCTCCATAAAGAGACATTTAGTAATTAGCTCGTTGTAGATATGTTCAGTAATATTTAAGACATTTCATGACCATCTGCAGGGTATTTGAAAACCTTTTACTCTTTCTGTTTTTGTTTTAATCAAATAGGTACTTACAAGCAGATATAGAAGCCTTTGACATTAGGGAACTAACACCCAAATTTGATGTGATTCTTCTGGAACCTCCTTTAGAAGAGTATTACAGAGAGACTGGCATCACTGCTAATGAAAAATGCTGGACTTGGGATGATGTATGGTGAAACTTTCTACATTGTAACGAGTTTATTCACTTTTTAAGTGAATGTATGTGTATTTGATTAGCAAGTGAGATTATAAACACCATCCCTGCTTTTGTAGGGATTATAAATACAGATTTAGAAGAGCGTATATTGTAGCTGAAAGCGTAAGGTGCATGACAAATATCACATTACCTTTAATTTGATTCTTATTGTTGAGGCAAATATTGAGCAGGTAGTGAGTGAGTAGGCTGTAGACTCCATCCCAGTTTTAGAATCCTTGGATATATAGGTAGAAAAGTCTGAGAGAGGATAGAGTGATTGGTTATTCACTCTGCAGCTGATTGCTTTAGTAATATAATTTCTCCTCTTCAAGGAACTTACATTATAATACCATATAGATAAAAGATATATAAACACAAAATTTCAATAAAATATAGTTATTGTGATAAAGTTATATTTTCCTAAGTAAAATGAAGTAAGCCATTAACTTTAGTTATATAAGTATCTGTTTTTACAACCAGTAACAAAAGGACCAAGTACTGAGTACCAGTCTACTAGGCAATGTACTGGAGACTCAAAGATTAGTACTTACCCAATGAGTGTATAGTTTAGTAGGATGAATATTGGTCTAAGCCAGTATAATTGCATTATGACTTTGTTGGTTCCATAATGGAAGGCTGCATATCATGATGTGAGTCACCTGACCATTGGGAAGGTGGCGCACATGAGCATGGAGAAGGTAACACCTTCATAGTACAAGCAAGCTAGGTGGAGTTGGCCAGGTGAAAGGGATTACAAGCAGGAGGGAAGGCAAGAAAAAGGGATAGGGCTAGAGGCAGCATCTGATGTGTGGCTGGAGGACGTCTTTGTGTATGTCTTAGGAGCTTGAACTTTAATCCTAAAGACATTAAGAACTCTCTGAAGGTCTTAGCCAGTTTACTAAGAGCATTAGATTGGTGTGTAGAGTCTGGACTAGAGGGAAGGAAGTCTGGATAAGGGACAACAGCTAGAAGTCTCTGGGGTAACCGAATCCTGAGACTAGGGACCCTGAATTAGGGTGATTGTTGTAGAAGTAGAAACAAGGTGATCAATTCAGTAACGTTCACGATTTGGTAGGATTGAGTATTTGGAATAAGGGAGACAGTTCAGGATAACTCAACATTTCTGTCTTGGGAGAAGAGGGTTAATTGACTGAGAGTGTGAATCAAAGAAGAGGAACAAAATTAGAGGGATATGAAACTCAAAAAACGGACAGATTTGGTCTTAAAATACAGATGTTAGCGGATTGGCACATTGAACCTATGTGAATATTCAGATGCATTCACCTGGGGTGATGTCTCCATTAAGATAACATGTGGACAGATGTGAAAGTCTGGGGAAGCATTTACATGTATGGGGCATGTATAAAAAATATAAAGGGGGGCAGAGATGCATGAGGAGAACCAGGAGAATCTGAATGTCATGGAAACGAAGGGAACAGGGAAGTTCAAGACGATGATAATTAGGAGTGTTTGTGCAGAAAAGACAGAGGGTAAGCAGAGGACTGAAGCTGTAAGACTGGTGTTTCATGGGGAACTGCCTTGAGTCCTTGAATGTCCCTTTCTAATTTAATAGTAGTTACTTTTCTGAATAATATTTGTTTTTCAAGATTTGTCTAGTCTTTCTTCTTGAAGCTTTTCCTATGGGTTTCAATGCCCTTTTATTTACAATTTTTTGATTATTACTACTTTAAAAATGTTTACCCCTGATTATAAGTATAATTTGTGCTTATTGTTAAGAAATCAGAAACGTGTACCAAATATAGTATTCCCAAGACATAAAGAATTAACACTTTTGATATTTGTTGCTGGGAAGCTTTCCAGATAGGTTGTTCAAATTTACATTTCTTCCAGTAATGTTTAAGAGTGTCTAGTTCACCATATCCTCATAAAAATTGAATATTAATATTAGAAAACACCTTTATCAGCTGGGTGTGGTGGCACACGCCTGTAATCCTAGTACTTGGGAGGTAGAGATAGGAGGATCACAGGTTTGAGGACAGCCTCCGCAATGGAGCTAGAATCTCATCAATCTAGTGAGATCCTGTTTAAAAATAAAAATAAAATAGTGCTGGGGTTGTTGCTTGGAGTAGAATGCCCCTGGGTTCAATCTCCAGTACCACAAAAAGAAAACAAAACAAAAATTAAAAATAAAATAGGGCTGGGGGATGTAGCTCCGAGGTAGAATGCCTTTGGGTTCAATCTCCAGCACCACACACACAAAAAAAAAAAAAAAAAAAAAGAAAAGAAAAAGAAAACACCTTTGTCAGTTTGGTCAAAAGAAAAGGAAGTTTTAACACTGAAATTCTCTAGTATGTATGGTGAATAGTTGGGCTGAACTTTTATTCTCTAGCCAATCTGTGATGTTCAGTTAGCAAAGGCACAAGAGCTTCATTTTATATGCCAAACTAATTCCATTTTATATGCACATTCTCAACTCGAGTATAATTTCATTGAATTTTAGTTCTGGCTGGCCTACTGAAAGTTTTATCTGGCCCCAGATCTCTAAGCTCTTAATTTTTACATGAATTATTCTAAAGAAAGTGCCAGTAGTTAATGTAACAAAATATAAATAAGAAAAGTGTTAGGGTTTCACAAGTATTTATTTTCACATTAGAAAGTGAGTAGTAGCCAATGTGTTTTAACTAAGGACACAAGCACTTAATTAAAATACTGGCACTTAACTTTAAAGAACAATTAATTTGTTTAATGTTCTCTGAGGTATGTTATCACTTGTCTTTAGCTATACCCCATATAAACCTATGAAGGGGTGTGTGTGTATGTGTGTATTCTTACAGTTGATAAAAGGTTACTATACTATGAGAAACTTAGGTGAAAATTTCAAGACTTAAGAACAAGTATCAAAAGTATGAAAAAAGGTTTATACATGTTGCAAATTATTTCCATTATTACTGTCAAAAATTTTATATTTAAGTTAGAGATGGTATCGTTTTAACTTACATTTATCTGTTTGTTATTCAGGTAGAAATTAAAAATTTCTTAGTAAACAAAGCTAGTAAATTCTTATGTGAACCATGGTCTCTGAAATTTCTTTACTTAGAGGAAGCAGGAAGAAAAAGAATGTAATATAGATTGGTTGCTTCTAGAGTCATGTTATTCACAAAGTTTAGAGATTTAATTATTGAGGAATTTTTTTTAAATGTGACATACTCAACACAAGGCAGACAATTACAGATTTTTTTTGGCATTTTAGACTTAATCATAAGAAAATATATATATTGATTTACTGAGAACCATTCTATAGATAATGGAAATCATGGTCCTTCACAAACATTGTTAATGTTTTATTTTAATTTTGCCCCTAACTTTGGGCTCATTTAACCTCTTTCCATTTTGCTTTCTGTTTCTGGAAATGGAAGGTGTTACTGTAGAGTTTCTCTCAAGATCTATTTTATAAAATTTCATAATTCTGTAGATTCAGATTCCTATAAGCTTTTTCCATATACAAACGTGTTTGCAAAGCCGGGCGTGGTGGCGCACGCTTGTAATCCCAGTACTTGGGAGGCTGAGACGGGAGGATCCGGTTTCGCAGCCAGCCTCAGCTTTTTAGTGAGGCCTCTGCAACTTCGTGAGACCCGGTTTCAAAATAAGAGTATAAAAAATAGGGCTGGGGGTGTAGCTTGGAGGTAGAAAGCCCCTGGGTTCAATCCCCGGTACCGCAAAAAAAAAAAAGTGTTTGCATATGTACATATATTGTTTGTATATAAACAACAAAACAGCAATGGAACAAGTAATTTTAAAGATTCTTTTTGATATGGGATGAATGGGAAACAATACTTTTATGCAATATTGTTTTGGTTTCTTGTAGATTATGAAGTTAGAAATTGATGAGATTGCTGCACCCCGATCATTTATATTTCTCTGGTGTGGTTCTGGGGAGGGATTGGACCTTGGAAGAGTGGTAAGATGCTGTTTTTATAAAGTAGTTTTTAAATTCATAAGAAAAAAAGTAAAAATGTGTTGCATAAAAAGTTTAAAGATGGACCCACGCATGATGGCACATGCCTTTAATCTCATTACTTGGGAGGCCAAGGCATGAGAATCGCAGGCTGGAGGCTAGTCTCAGCAGTTTAGCAAGGCACTCAGCAATTTAGTGAGACCCTGTTTCAAAATTGAAAATAGAGCTGGGCGTGGTGGCGCACGGTTTTAATCCCAGTACTTGGGAGGCTGAGACAGGAGGATTTCAGGTTTGTGGCCAGCCTCAGCAACTTAGGCCATCTGCATCTTAGTGAGACCCTGTTTCAGAATTAAAAATAGAGCCGGGCATGGTGGCGCACGGTTGTAATCCCAGTACTCGGGAGGCTGAGACAGGAGGATTTCAGGTTTGTGGCCAGCCTCAGCAACTTAGGCCATTTGCATCTTAGTGAGACCCTGTTTCAAAATTAAAAATAGGGCTGGGAGTGTAGCTCAGAGATAGAATGCCCCTGAGTACCAAAAAAAAAAGAAAGAAAGAAAATAAATGTTACTTGTTCTTTGTTCCTTGAATAGTTTTAATATGTTGAGAAGAAAAAAGTTTAGAAAGGAATGTAGGGCAGTACCTGTATCTGTTAACTTGCACTAGAGATGAATGAAGCTCTTTCAAAATGTAGTCTGTTACAACTGCAGGAAGAGAACAGTTTAGAGATTTGAAGCTCTCAACTGTAGCACAAAAATGAGCCGCCCAGTATCATTTAATCTCTTTGAGTAGCTGAAGTGTTGCTCTGAGTAGTGTTGACTCCTGAATTCCAAGTGGAAGTCAGATCAAATTGGGGTAGCGATGGCATTGGGAACCGCAGTTTGAACAAGTAAATGAGAGTGAGAAAGAAGTCATAGCTCTTACTTTAAGTATCTTTATACACAGTTATTTCAGAGTTTTCTCTTTTTAAAATTTTCTTGTTGGAGTCTTTTGCCAAAAGGAAAAAAAATGACATAAACTGTTTTAGCCAGGAGTAACGGGAGCTTTGTGGCTGGTGTCGGGAGTTTTCAGTATTGGTCTCAGCTTGACTGTTACCCAACAGCAAGACCATAGGCAAACAGCTCCACTCCTGTGGGTCTCAAGAGACATCATATGTTACTGGATGAGGCTTTCCATTTTTAGGATCTACTGCTCATCACACAGCACGCGATATCCCTTAATCATGCTGATTTGGGAAGGTTCATTTATTTGACAATTAAAGAATTTAAGTAGAATTGTAAAAGATAATAAGTTGGAAGATATTGAGATGAATTTGTGCCCAAATACTGAAATTCTACCATTACTTTTTTTTTTTTTTTTTTTTTTTGTGTGTGTGTGTGTGTGTGTGTGTGTGTGTATTACTGGGGATTGAACCCAGGGATATTCTACCTCTGAGCTATACCCCTAGCCCCCCCACCTTTTATTGTGGTACTGGGGATTGAATTTAGGAGCATTCTACTTCCAAGCTACATTCCCAATCCTTTTTATTTTTTGTTTTGAAACAGGGTCTCTCTAGGTTGCTGAGAGTCTCTCTACTTGCTGAGGTTGTCCTTGAACCTGTGATCTTCCTGTCTCAGCCTCCCAAGTACAGGGATTACAGGCATGTACCACCATGCCCAGCCCTCTAGCCCTTTGCATTTTTTATTTTGAAACAGGGTCTTAATCTTACATTTGATAGTACATGTTATATTGATATCCAGATGTATTTATGTATTCTGTATTATGGCTGTGTATTGGAAGACTTGCATTTCTTTTCTTCTGTTGGCACTAAAGCAAAATTATCATGATACTTTGGAATTTAGTGTCCCTATAGAAGGCTTTTTAGTGTTGGTCGGTTATTTTAAGTGTTACTTATTATTTATTTAAATTAAGGATTTTTTTCCTTTTATTTCTAGTGTTTACGCAAGTGGGGTTACAGAAGATGTGAAGATATTTGTTGGATTAAAACCAATAAAAACAATCCTGGGAAGACTAAGACTTTAGATCCAAAGGCTGTTTTCCAGAGAACTAAGGTGCTGTTGCCTTCACTGTTTTGTTTTCTTTATTCTTATTGCTTTTCTCCCAGACCTTTTCAAATCAGTGTATACTGTTTAATTTTGGTGGGAGTGTCCTTTTCTCAGACTTGTCAGAATAGCATTGAACTTACAGGAATACATCCAAGTAAATTTTAAAGTGTTTTATTCACAACCTTGGTCAACCCCCACTGTGCTAGGGATGGGAATATATATTCTTGCATGTCCTAAACTGCCTTATTTCTTGGTTAGGTATGGGCTTCTGATATCCCTGGCTCCCAGAATTTTTCACTTTTTTTAGGCTGAGAAAGAAAAAATGTGAGGACTCGTAACTGGCCATCTTGGAGACATACTTCTTTCTCCTACAAATGAACTCCCAAGAACCTGTCTTCTGCTCTGCCAGTACTAGGCTTCGACCATTTTTATTCTCTGCTCTGTAGGGAGCCACTGGTGGGAGGGTCTTTGTTTCCAAGTCTTTCTTGCACTAAAATCATGCCCACATACGAACAGGGTTTGGAGAGCTTGTGGGCTGGTGAGGCTGCGGGGTTGCTGGGTAGTGCACTGGGGAGGGCCCGGAAGCTCCTTACCCTATGCCCTGCATCTCACCATAGACCTCTCTTCTGTCTGGCTATTCTGAGCTGTATCATTTTCTAATAATATCCTGAATTCCATGAGCCACTCTGGTGAATATTCAAATCCAGGGGGGAATCGTTGGAACCTCCAGTTTAGCCTGCTGGTTAGAAACACTTGTGACAACCTGGATGTGCTTGGCACCTGAAGTTGGGGACAGTTTTGTGGAACAGAGCCTTTAACCTGTGGGGTCTTTGCTAATGAGGTAGATGGTGTCAGAATTGAACTGAATTACAGTATCAGTGGAGAAGTGGAAAATTGCTTGGTGTGGGAAAAGCCCACACATCTGTGTCAGAGGCGAAGTATTCTGGAAGTATTGAGTATTTTGGGGGAGAGTAGAAGAGAACAGTTTTTCCTGTATAGCCAGCCCTCATCCCACATCTGGAGATGTAGGCTTGCCTGTCATGGTTTTGCCCATAGAACTGTATACCAAAGATTCAGAGAAGTGAAGATTGTTTTGGAATTGAGGTCATCAGAAATGTAAAATGTTATAAATATGACTGTTGATAAAAAGAGATTGACTTGCTCTTACCATTTAGGAACACTGCCTCATGGGGATCAAAGGAACGGTGAAGCGTAGCACAGACGGGGACTTCATCCATGCTAATGTTGACATTGACTTAATTATCACAGAAGAACCTGAAATTGGAAATATAGAAAAACCTGTAGAAATTTTTCATATAATTGAACATTTTTGTCTTGGTAGAAGACGTCTTCATCTATTTGGAAGAGATAGTACAATCCGACCAGGTAGGACCTCAGTTTAAAAACAGTACAACTGAGCTGGGCATGGTGGCGCAGGCTTGTAATCCTAGTACTTGGGAGGCTGAGACTGGAGAATCCAGGGTCACGGCCAGCCTCAGCTACTTAGTGAGGCTCTCTGCAACTTAGTGAGACCCTGTTTCAAAATGAAGAATAAAAAATAGGACTGGGGGTGTAGCTCAGAGGTAGAATGCCCCTGGGTTCCATCCCTGGTACCGCAAAATAAATAAATAAATAAATAAATAAATAAATAAAAACTAAAAACAGTACAACTGTGTAATTATGCACATCTAGAGTACAGTGTGACATTTCAATACATGTACATAATGCATAATGATCAAATCGGAATAATTGCCATATCTTTCATCTCAGACATAGATTATTTTCTTGTGTTGGGAGCATTCAAAATCCTCTCTACTAGCTTTTTTGAAGTATTCAATGAACTGTTGTCAAGCATAGCTATTCTACTCTGCTTACCTATAGAACATTAGAAGTGATTCCTCCTTTCCAGCTGTACCCCTGTGCCCATTGACTATCCTCTTTCCATCCTCTCTCCATCCCTCCATCCCTCCCTCCCTTACACCTTTCCAGGCCTCTGGTAACCACTATTCTCTTCTCTTCTCTTTGAGATCAACTTTTTAGCTTCCTTGTGTGGGAACATGTGGTATTTGTCTTTCAGTGTTTGACTTATTTTACTTAACATAATGCCCTCCAGTTCCATCCATGTTGCTGCAAATGACAGGATTTCCTTTTGTTTTGTGGCTGAATATCACATGTTTATATACTACATTTTCTTTTCTTTGCTACTGGGGATTGAGCCCAGGGTATTCTACCTCTGAGCTACATACCCCCTTTTATTTTCTGTTTTGAAACAGGGTCTTGCTAAGTTGCTGAGGCTGGCCTTGAACCTGTGATCCTCCTGTCTTAGCCTCCCAAGTACTGGGACTATAGGCATGTGCCATTGTACCCAGCTACTATATTTTCTTTATTCATTCATCCACCATGGACACCTAGGTTGTTTCCATATCTTGGCTGTTGTGAACAGTGCTGTAGTAAACATGCCAGTGCAGATGTCTCTCTGACATACTGATTTCAGTACCTCTGGATGTATACTCAGTGGTGAGTGGTATTGCTGGATTGTGTGGAGTTCTATTTCTGATTTTTTGAGGAGCCTCTATACTGTTTTCCATAATAGCTATACTAATTTATATTCCCAGTTACAGCGTGTGAGAGCTTCCCTTTGTCTGCAGCGTTACCAGTGTTTATGTTTTGTGTTTTGGATAATAGTCATTCTAACTGGGATGGGATGCTGTCTCATTGTGATGATTTTCGTTTTTTTTTTTTTTTGTGGTACTGGGGATTGAACTCAGAGCCATTCTACCTCTGAGCTACACCCCCAGCCCTTTTTATTTTTTGTTTGGAAGCAGGGTCTTGCTAGGTGGCTGAGAGTCTCACTATGTTGTTAAGGCTGTCCTCAAACCCTCAAACCTGTGGTCCTCTTGTCTCAGTCTCCCAAGCACTGGAATTCCAGGCATGTACCACCACGTCGGGCTCTCATTGTGGTTTTGATTTGCATTTCCCTGGTGATTTGTGGTGTTGAGCATTTTTTCCACATACTTGGGCAGTTTTACATCGTGTTGAGTAATGTCTGTTCAGTCCTTCAGCCTTGGAAAGATGGAAATGAACAGGAGCACTGTGGTGGGGGATTTTTAGGACCATCACCTGAGCATATCTGTGGTTGGGAAAGGCAGAGCTAAACAGTGGCACCGTTTTCATAAGTAGCAAAGTTGCATGTAATTCATTAAGGTAAACTGGCCCCGGACTCCGTGGAGTGTGTCATATTTTTTTTCCCAAGTGCTATTCTCACAGAAGGTAGAACATTGGATGGGGAACAGTGAGAAGCATGTATTAAAGGTTACAGCCTAGGAGGAGAAACAAGACACATACATAAGACATCTTTTTTTTTTTTTGCAAAGCTAAGTGGTTTATTTATTTTTTATAATATACTTTTATTGGTGCATTATTGTCTCACATCTTTAAAGTGGGACCACGGTTCAGTGCTGTGTGTTCTGTAAAGGTGATCAGTATCAGGTGAGTGATGAGGCATCTTTAAAAATGCGTGGGCATTTGACTAGTCCCTAAAGGATTAGTAAGAGCAAATGAAGGGTAAAGGATAATCTGTTTTTCTTCATTTCAGGCTGGCTTACAGTTGGACCGACGCTTACAAACAGCAACTACAATGCAGAAACCTATGCATCCTATTTCAGTGCCCCTAATTCCTACTTGACTGGATGCACAGAGGAAATTGAGAGACTTCGACCAAAGTCACCTCCTCCCAAATCAAAGTCTGATCGGGGTGGTGGTGCTCCCCGTGGTGGAGGAAGAGGAGGCACTTCTGCTGGCCGTGGCAGAGAGAGAAACCGATCCAACTTCCGAGGAGAAAGAGGTGGCTTTAGGGGGGGCCGAGGAGGAGCACACAGAGGTGGTTTTCCACCCCGATAGCTTAAAGGACCGATCCTGCTAATGCCCCTCTGCCTTTTCCCTGTGGGAGACTCACTTCAGAACTCAGTCCTGGCTCACATCTTGCTTTAGTTTTCTCAGGCTGCCAGGAGTCTCAGCCAGCTTCCCTTGCAGCTACCTCACACACTGCCTGGTTTGTTCTGGGAGCAAACATGCCTGTTGTCATGGCTTATAACTGGACGGAATGGAGGGTAGGCTGCTCTTTTTTCTTTAAAAATTTTTTTGAATAAATTTAAATGTAATTTGAGTACTGAAGAGATTGACTTTGAACAGAATCTCCTTCCAGATCTAAATCTGACAGGGGAGGTGGGGCTCCCAAGGGGCAGGTGAAGGAAGGGGTAGGACTTGGCCAGAGGACTTGAAACAAGCAGAAGCTCATCACCAGATCTAGTTGTGTAGCTCGGATGATTCTCCGTCTTGTTTCTTAAGAAGCAAACAAGGACAGATACCCACATGCTGGAAATCTGGTATGGATCTGAACTTGGACTGACCTTCAAAGCAGTTGTGTATTCCTCAGCAAAGTAAAAGTAACGGAGGCACCAGTAGAGAGCGCTGGTTATTGGTGCACCCTGGATGCTTGGCCTGCTCGTCTTGGGGAGCAAGGACTTGGTGATGAGGAGGTGAATGCAGACTTGCACTTGTTACTGAAAAACTTCATGTAAAAACAGGTGGAGAGCCCTCAGCAAGAATGGAGCTTGGAGACGGGAGCTGCAGTTGCCTTTATGAAAACCATATGGGGTCTGCTTTTTCAAGGGGCTAGTTGTGCAGATTAGGTAGTTGTATAAGTCTATGCTGTCATTTCTCTTTCTATACTGTAACTCATGTTTAAATGAATCTCATGAATGAAATACCATTACTGTTCTTGATAACTACTTTTATTTTGTTATGATTTTTCTAATGAATCTTTAAACCTTTGAAATTTGAGAGTGTTTTTCTATAAATGGAATTACTCTCGTTACCAAGTGAAAAAGGACTGGCTGACTCTTGGTCTCTGCACTTGGTGGCCATTCCGTTCTTATACTCAGATGAACTTACCATTACACCCACCGAAGACTGAATAGTAGAAATGGGATGAAACCTTAAAAGCCTGATGAGCTTAACTTGCTCAGCTGTTACACTTTCTAGTACAGAGCACTTGACTGGCACCTTTCTTACGTGGATATTATTTTTACAGAGAAAGAGTAATTAATGGCTTCTTGCAGTCATTTTATTCCCTACCTCTTGTTTCTTTTTTTCTTTTTTCTTTTTTTTTTTGTGGTACTGGGGATTTAACCCAGAGGCATTCTACCTTCGAGCTACACCCCCAGTCCTATTTTTATTCTTTATTTTGAAACAGGGTCTCACTAAGTTGCTGAGGGCCTCACTGAGTAGCTGAGGCTGGCCACGAACCTGCGATCCTCCTGTTTCAGCCTCCCAAGTATTGGGATTACAAACGTGCGCCACCGTGCCCAGCCCTACCTCTAAGAAGTTTCTAAGAAGTATCTCCTGGGCCTGCATTTGTTTCTGGACACAAGTCTAGGAGCTTACAGTTCTTGTTAAGCCATCCAGGTGGATCTGGGATGTCCTGCCAGCTGGCTGAGGTGGAGACTTTAATCCTGACATTGTGTTATTCTACTCACTTCATGACTTCTGCTGATTATACGTAATCCTTACCAGCCAGGTAAACATGGACAAAGTACCTCATCACTTCAAGCCTGTTTCTTCGTGTGTAAATGGGGCTGATAATAGGATGAGGTTTGCTGCAAGGAATACATAGAAATGTTCACAGAACACTTTGTAGTTCTTGGGACATGATATGTACTTGATTATACATTGGCTATTATTATTTCATACCATTGATAGAGTAGCATAGGGCAGACATGGGGCAGATGGCTGTTCAGTCTTTAAAACTACCCCTAGAGCCGGGCGTGGTGGTGCACACCTGTAATCCCAGTACTTGGGAGGCTGAGACAGGAGGATCACAGGTTTGAGGCCAGCCTCAGCAACTTAGGGAGCCTTGTTTCCAAATAAAAAATAAAATAGGCTGGGGGTGTAGCTCAGAGGCAGAATGTCCCTGGGTTCAATCTCTAGTAGCAAAAAAAAAAAAAAAAAAGCTACCCCTGGGGTTATCTGTGTCCATCAATAATGGTGTCATTGTCCAGTTTCTATTTATTTTGCCCACAAGGACATATTCAAGAACTTTTTAAATGCCTTTCTTAAGTACACTGTTTCTGATATTTGCTAGATTTATTACTTAACACTTTTTGGGGGGGTGTTAGGGATTGAACCCAGGGGCATTCTACCTTTGAGCTACACCCCCAGCCCTATTTTATTTTTTATTTGTAAACAAAGTCTTACTAAGTTGCTGAGAGCCTCACCAAATTGTTGAGGCTGGCTTTGAACCTATGATCCTCCTGTCTCAGCCTCCCAAGTACTGGGATTACAGGTGTGTGCCAACACACCCAGCTACCTAACACTCTTCAATCCTGAAAAATATATAATTTTGTTATCCTGATTTGTTCTTAGTGATCCATCCAAATAATTGCTCTGCCTAGACACTTTGAGTATCATCTTTATTTGTTTTTAAAATTTCAAAATGCATTGAAAATGAATAATCCTACACACTTAGAGTATATGAAGTAATTTATTGATATACTGGTTAAGATCCATTATGTACAAGTAGAAACTGTCAAAATTGTACAAAGAACCATTAAGTATTGATAAAGACAGTTTTATAGACAAAACAACTGGAAAATAGTTTTAACATAGACAATATGTAATTATGAAAAAAAAGTAGAGCACAAATTGTTCTACCAGATAGATTCCAGGGTTATTAAAAGTCTGCTATACAAACCTTAAGCTGACATGTGTCCAATGGAGTTACATGGTTTAAAAAAATTAGGTATAATGTAAAAATTTAAGTTTTTTCTCCCTCACTGCAAGTGGTAGAAGAACCAAGATAACATTTTATCCCAAATCTATACATTTTGAAAAATAATTTATATGTCTTAGCACAAAGAAAGAAAATTGAGAAAGTTTATGTTCTGTAAACTCAGCTTTTCATGAAATGCAAGCTGCATCAGCTTTAAAAGTTAAACATTGTGCAATCAGAAGTAGATTCTTCCCTTTATGGTAACTGTACCTTCTCTGACTTTATCCCTGAGCACCGTAGCTGAAGTTCTACATGCTGTCTTGGAAAGCCATTCTGAAAATGATCAAGAAATCAGAACTAGCCTGTTACCATCTGGAAAATTAGGCACCAAGAAGGAGAGGGTCTCCTTAGGAATACAACACCGGTGACAGAGAAGGGCCAATTAATTAAGCAGCTGACATATCTCCTTGTGGACACAGCAGAGGAAGTCCACGTACGACGCCCCTCCGTGGAGTCCTTTGTCTTCTACCAGGAACTGCCGGAACACCATTTCTGGCTGCTCTCGCTGCTTCACTATTGTGAGCTAGGAAAACGACGGCAGCTTGTTATAAACATGCGGCTCACATTTGTGGCTTCAGTTTCACCAAATGCCGAGGAGCGCCCGCCATGTGTGAGGCCTTGGAGGGGATGTGGAAATCCCTGCTGCCCAGGATGGGGGGGGCCCGGGCCCCATCCCAAGACAGAGCGCTAAGTGAAGAACAGAGTGAGAACTCCCCGCAGAGGGCTAAGGAAACGCTGCTGTCCCTGAACCTTACAGGACACGGTGGCGTTAGAGAGCATCCCACCCTGGAATACCCATGAACCAGAGGTAGATGGGTTGGCCTGTGAGTTGCCACAGGCTATTAGCAGCAGGGGCTCAGGACAGATGAACACAGTCAGAGGTGGGTTTCTGTGGGAAGGTGCAGAGGAATGGAGTGTAGCAGTAGCGAGCCGGGGCACTCGACAGGAAAGGGTCGGGAGTGCTGGGTGTGAGAGAGGCCCACCGAGGCAGAGCACCACCCAGGGCAATCCCAGACGAAACCCCACTTATTGCAGTTCTGCAGGGCTGTGCAGTCCAGCACTATGGATAGTGCGTGTGCAAACTGGCTCCGCCAAACTCAGGTGTGCTACAAACGTAAGACACACTGAATTCTAAGACTTGATATGAAAAAATGCAAAAAATCTCAATGATTTGTTTATACTGATTCCACGTGGAAATGGTTAACAGCTGGTCCTACATAATTAGGAGGGCCCTGTTACCAGATGTCTCAAAGGATTAACATGCTTCAGAGCCAACCTCATCTCATTGTCTCGGGGAAGCTCTAAAGATAGGAGTCGCTGGGGTGGCTCCTGTAGAATATATTGAGTGCCAAGGAAGCCCCACACACGGACACCCAGGGGGTGGACAGGTGAGGAAAAGCCAGGACAGGCCAGCAACTGATGGAACCTGAGGAAAGAGGGGCGTTCAGTCTTTAGGGGCTGCTGGAGGGATTGGGCACAGGTGTCTTCATCAGGGTGACATTCATAGGGAGTGGGGCAGGGAGGGACAGGAGCATATAACAGAGGACTCTCAGGAAGCCTGGTTGTGAGATGCGGTGAGTTGCAAGTGTTCCGTAAGTAATGTAGAATGCAGGAAGGAAAGAGAAGCAGGGTCGTGGAGAAGCAGCAGCTTTAGTGAAGGTAGATTAGTGGAAAAGAGCCAGAGGGAAAGGAGTAATCCAGAAAAGATGAGAGGGAGGAGAGACTGCGAAAACCATGTGGGGCCCAGAGAACAGTGAGCAGGGCTGAACTAGAACTTAGTACCAGGCATTTGACTTCAGTCTTCTGGGAACACACTGGGGTAGAAACCTTTCTTTGTTCCCCCACAAAATTAAGGATGAGTTCTAAGCTAAGCACAATGGCGCACACCTGTACTCCCAGTACTTGGGAGGCTGAGAGGAGGGTCACAGGTGGGAAGCCAGCCTCAGCAGCTTACTGAGTGAGACCCCGTTTCAAATAAAAAAGGGCTGGGAGTATAGTTTGGAGGTAGAATGCCCCTGAGTTAAAACAAAACAAAAAACAACCAAGAATGAGGTCTAAGGGGGTTGATGCTCAAAAAAGTAATTAGCATAACCTGAAAGGTGGTGTGCTTTCTAGATTTGATTTTGTTATTTTTTATCCTTCCATTTCAGCATTTTGAAAACTCATTAAGTTGCTCCAGCTGCCCTGAACTCATGGGCTCGAGCACTCCTCCTGCCTCAGCCTCCCGAAGAGCCTGGACTCGCGGCGTGTGCCACCATGCTAGCTCAACTTCAGCTTTTTCTCCCATTCAATCTTGACTCTTTAGTGGTGGTGGTACTGGGGACTGAACCCAGGGGTGTACTACCTCTGAACTATACCCCAGCCTTTTTTAAAAATTTGAAATAGAGTCTCACTAAGTCACCGCATGCTGACCTTGAACCTGCAATCCTCCTGTCTCATTCTCCCCAGTACTGGGATTGCAGGTGTGCGCTAGGCTCCCAGCTAAATCCTGACTCTTTAGAAATGCATTTGCGCCCCTTTGTGTGGGGAATTCTGGTTGCAGAGGTGGAATGCTGAGCAGGTGGCCCTGTACCTGCCGGGGTCCAGCTGTGACGCTGCCCACGTCCACGGGCTCCTTCCTGGGAGCCTCATTTTACATCTGTCACTTGGAGGTGGGCACTGAAGGGCAGGTGGGACCAGGTGTGCCTCCCATTCCCTTCAGCTCTGACATCTGTCTGTAGATTTTAGATATTTCAAATTCTATCTCTGTGATAGCACCCTGGGAAGGCCAAAGAAATCTTACAAATAAAGTAGATAAATTAGCAGGTAGTGCCTAAGAAAATGATTCTGTAAGTATTCCAGCCAAAATTATTTGGCTGAAATTATCAGCTGCTTTGTTTTATTCAGATATAGAATTCAAAACTTACCCCCAGATGTTATTTTTTAATTTTAATTTTTTGTGGTACTGGGGATTGAACCCAGAGGCATTCTACCTCCGAGCTACAGCCCCAGCCCTTTTATTTTTTGTTTTCAGGGTCTCTCTAGTTTGCTGAAAGTCTCACTATCCACTGTGTTGCTGAGGCTGTTCTCGAGTCTTCGATCCTCCTGTCTCAGCCTCCCAAGTACTGGGATTACAGGTGTGTGCCACTGCGCCTGGCTTCCCAGGTGTTTTTTATAACCAAAGCTGGTATGGCCTCGGAGGGCTGTTGGAAAAGGTGGGGGAAGCAGAGGAGAAAAGTCTTGTTTTTCCTCTGGGGGAGAGCTGTGGAGCAGGAGGGCCATGTGCAAGGCTGCCTCTCCTGCAGAGCAGGCAGGGTAGGGAGCAGCTGTGGCCAGAGGAAGGGCTCATCCCTGCTGTGCATTCTAAACCAGTGGCTTCAGCCGTGTTTGGTGGGACCTCGAGGTTTCATGTGCGTCTGTCTCCAGAGTTTGGGGCATTGTGTGTAGGTGTCTGGTTGAGCCTTGCTGCGACTTCTGGGTCCTGCCCTTAAAAGGAACCTAGGTAGGTCTACGAGGACTGAAGACAGTTCTGGAAGGGCCCTGTGTTCCCGATGCCTGCCAGGGACTGCAGAGCTGTTCACAGTTCCCTTTACCTCAGCTCCACCTGCAGTTGACATCTGGGCCGTGAGTGTCTGTCCTGCTAAGGGAGTTGATCCAGAGGAAACCGGCCCACAGCACTGGCTCCTGTACTGCCGGGGGGATTGTCCCACAGCTCTGCAGTGACCATCATCATCAGAAACCCCAAACTCGAGAGACTAAGTTTGAACTTGGGGAAAAAGACAGCTGAGTAGCTGGGACTCAGCAATATTCATGGGTTCTGGACATTTTTAATTATTTTACTCAAACACAGAAAAGGCTAGAAAGGCTTAGAAGGACTAGAGTAACAAAACATTTCAGATATTATAAGCCACTTTTTTTTGGTGATGCTGGGGATTGAACCCAGGGGCATTCTACCTCTGAGCCACACCCCCAGCCCTATTTTATTTTTTAGTTTGAAACAGGGTCTCGCTAGGTTGCTGAGTCTCGCTACATTGTCGAGGCTGTCCTCGAACCTGTGATCCTCCTGTCTCAGCCTCCCAAGTACTGGGATTACAAGTGTGTGCCACCATGCCCGGCAGCCACAACTTATAAACATCAAACTATTATATGTGCTACTGCTGTGGTTTGCATTTAGGCGGTGAGGGGAAGCTCATCTCAAGACTGCACTGGCCACAGGCTGCACACCCCAGCGGGCTTTGCAGTCACTAAGTTAACACTCGGAAGAAAACCCAAGGCCACGCTCTGTACTGCTGTGCTTGTGATAAGTAGATAGAGAAGCGCAGGGCAGTGTGAGCTTTCTATCAAAGATTGTCATAAAATATAGAACATGCATTTAAAAAACCTTTAAGTAATTAAAAAGCACTTGAAAAAAGAAAAAGCAAAATCTCATTTTTACCTTCATTGAATATGGCTTCTTATGTTGGATAACACTCATGATCATCCTGAGCTGTTGAGAGTGTGGGTTTCCCAGCTCAGGCAGCGATGTCTAAATGTAAGAAAATCACGGTTTCAGTACAATTGATAACAAGTAGATTGAAGCGGCGATATGAGATTATCAGAATGTTAAAGCACCCTTCCTCTACCACATGGATTACTGACTTGGCTCATTTACCTGAAAACTAAAATGTGGAAAAAATGATCCCTAAATTACTCATTTTTGTTGGCACACATTCACAACAATGAACCAGTTATCTCCTGTGTCTGAAAATAAGACTCCTTCCCTGGAACCGGACATGTATATCACTGAAATGGCACAGCCGGCATGCCTTACACAAAGGATGCCTCTGGGCCACTTCCCACCAGGTCTAGCTGGGCCTTTCCAGGATGCGCACTTTGCCTCTGCAGCGGGCCGCCCAGGGCCTCTGGTCCCCGCAAGGACACCCCACAGAGCCCGGCTCTCCAGGGGAATGCCGAGCGCCTGGTCAGTAGTTTACAAAGCAACCCACGGACACGGGGAAGGATCTGAACTCAGATTTCTCAAGACAATGAAACGCTAATGCTTTCTTCCCAGCGGGCGTGCCAGACCCAAGAGCACTTGAGAGCCGCAGGGAAGGGGAGCTGGGGCTCTGCTGCCAAGCTCAAGGGTTAGGAGAAGGTGAAACCAGTGTGTTCCACAGGAGCATATTCACCTTGTACATTCACACGCCGTCTTTATGTATTCCTTGGCATCATGGTGGAGCCTTTCTTTTTCTTTTTCTTTTTCTTTTGTGGTACTGGGGATTGAACCCAGGGACATTCTATCCCCAGGCCTTTTTATTTTTTTATTTTGAAATAGGGTCTGGCTAAGTTTCTGAGGCTGTCCTCAAACCTGCGATCCTCTTGTCGCAGCCTCTCAAGTACTGGGATCACAGGTGTGCGCCACTGCGCCTGGCTTCTGCATTCTTTTGAGTATGCAGCTTAGCGCTGAGGATGAGCCCTGAGCTGTGAACTAAACCTAGTTCCTGCCCCTGCCACTGACGACCTGGAAGAACTTGTCTCTGAGCCTCAACTGGCTCATCTGTGAAACCCTGACCCAACATCCTCTTCACTGATTTAAGAGAATGGAATGAAATGGTGTCTTCAAGGGACTTAGAGCACAGTGAGAGGCACCTCAGGACACAACCGGTGTGTTAGCAGTTTCTATTAAAGCCGTACTTCAGTTAGCACTTTATGCAAATAATCACATCAGTTAATTGCATTGCTATTTCAGCAAAACACGAATTTCTCATTCTTATACAGTAATCTACGCCTTATTGATTTTCTTCTTTGTAATATAAAATTTATTTCAGAATTTATATTATGTACATTATCCCTTAAACAGGGAAAATACTTACCATATCTGTACTGATATGTGCAAAAGACGGCACATTAAATATGCCCTGGATCAGTTCTGGTGGGCTGCTTACTCCCAACCATAAGAACATGTTTAGGCCGTTAGCCAGCAGAAATATTCCTTCTTCTGAGAGTCGAGACTCAGAGCAGCGCACAGCAGCGGGCAGCGACGTACTCTTGACATCTAATGTGTGCTGTGCAGGCCAAGGGGAGAGTTAGATCCTCCTTCCTCCCTCCCTCCCCCTCTCCTTTCCTCCCTCTTCTCTCTTCTCCTCCCTACCAATGTATCTTTAGTGAGGACCTACTATGTGCTGGGCATCGTTCTAGTCATTAGACAAGAATCCTGACCTTGTGCACCTGTTTTTGTTTTTACTCATAGATGGTGTTAAGAGCTATAGAGAAAAAAAAACCAAACAAACAGGAATGTGGCCCGGATGCAATGAGCTGGAGGCGGGGGGGGGGGCGTCCAGGGAGCCTTGGCTATAAGGTAACTTTTGAGTCAAGTCCTGAGGAGGTGGGATACGAGCCCTGGTCAAAGGCCCTGCAGCCAGAGGCTGAGGGGTGTCTGAGGGCCAGCAAGGGAGCAGCGGGGTGGTGGAGTTGGAAAGGAGAGCAGCAGGAGGAGAGGTGGGAGCAGTGTGCACGGGCCAGAGCAGGAGCCCTGCTTTCCCTGGGATGGGAAGTGCTGGAGTCTCCCAAGCAGACAGGAGCCGATGGCATCTTAACAGGCTCACCCTAACCTCTGAGTGGAAGACTGAGGGGGCAGTGGTGGGCTGGGGACTGGCCACCACAGCATTGCAGAGGAGCCAGCTGAGGAGTGCGCACTTGGTCAGACTCTGGGCATGCTGGAAAGGAGGGCTGACCTGTTGGCCAACACGTGGGCGCAGGGGATGAGAGAATGGGCATCAGGGATGACCGCAAGAGCTCTGGCCTGGAGGTGGGAGGAGGGGCAGGGCAGGTGGAGAAGGAGGCTGCTGATGGGGCAGCATGGGCCAGAGCAGGGGCTCAGGGTGCCGTCCCATATCCCACGAGAGAACTGCAGGCCAGCACAGAGGCCCGCTGGAGACAGGAATTGGAAGCCAGCAGCATATAAATGACAGGTAAAACCAAGAGAACAGACAAGACCTTCCACAGACTGAGTGTAGACAAACAAGCTTCCTAGGGACTGAGCGCCAGACCACTCCAAGCAACTGGCGAGAGAGCAGGATCAGTCAGTCGCACGGAGCAGTGCACAGGTGCGGAGGGGCCCAAGAGTGAGTGCAGACTGCTGACAATGACTGGATTCCCAGAACAAGAAGAACGAAAGGAAAAAAAGAAGGAGGACTGGAGGGGTGGGGGCTGCCCTGGACTCAGCGAGGCTGGGCTGGTGGTCGGGCAAGAGAGTTTCAGTGGAGTGGGGATGTTGGAGTCCGCTGGAGTCCTAGCCCTACAGATGGCTGACAATCGTCACATATGAGAAGCAGTCCTGTGTGGTGACTCACTTCTCACCTGCAAGCTGATGGACAGCATCGGCAGCCTGGTCTCCAGCCTAGTGCCCTCCCTCACATCCCACTAGCCTTCCTTGCTCCCTCGACTGACCTGTCCCGCCGGGGATCAAGACACTAAGGACTGATTCAAGGGGGCAGGGCTGGCCTCGGCACAGTCTGGGTATCCTCAGATACCTGCTGACTCGCAAGCCCGACTGCACCTGAGCAAGGCTGGTCAAAGCCAACCTGATGGACTGTGGTGACCCTCGGACATTGTGCATGTATAAACAGGCACACTCGTGTGTGCAGGAGATCGATCCTGCACACACGTGTGAGCTGTCTTTAGTGCCCTAGAGCTCAGCAGTTGAAGCTTAGCTGCTAGGACGTGTGTGCAGACATCTCTACATGCCTGCTCAATTGGAGACGACCACACTGAGCACACTGGCATGCTGGCGCACTGGAAGACCCACCCCAAGAGCCTGTGCTGGAATCCCAAGCACACTGCAGGCCGTGGAAAGACACAAAGGGGGACCCCCTGCTCCTCGGGGAGCTGCCACAGCAGCATGCTTACTATGGGCAGGAGCTGTGGGTAGAAGAAAAGCTGGGAGTCGGCCACGCCCATCGTCAGGACCAATTGTCTCTGGTATGCCCGCTCATCCGTGGAAATCTCTGGTCTGCTGAGCAGCACACAGTTTTTTAATAAAGAACTCATGTACACTGGCAATACCTTCATGGAATCTGGTAGAATAAGCTGAAAAAGAAAGACATTTGTTCAATATGTTTGACCTTTGCTGAGAAAGACCCCTGAGTTTCAGCTACAAGACAGAAAAATAATTTGCTTTTGGAGTTGTGGGGACTAAAGGCATGCCCCTCTCCATCCTCACTGTGGCTCCCAGGACCTTACTCTAACTGCTTCAAAATACACACCATCTTACAACCCAACGCAAGGCAGCAATTCTAGAACAACAGTCTGACAGCTTAAGAAATTCCAGTGAGAGCCAGGCACAGCAGCGCACGAACACCTGTAATCCCACTACTTGGGAGGCTGAGATAGGAGGATTGCAGGTCTGATGCCAGCCCTCAGCAACTTAGTGGGGCTGGGAGTGTAGCCCAGAGGTAGGATGCCCCTGGGTTCAATCCCCAGTATCACCCAAAAAAGAAAAAAAATATCATAGCGTAGCCTCTGTTGCTTAAACTTTTCCCAGGTCATTTTCCTAAGAATAGCTAATAATCAAGTATAATCAAGTTTAATCTGAGTGTCGTCACTTCATTTCTTTTAACAGTGTAGGACAACAAACAAGGACATGCCCAAATGAAAAAACACACAAGAGATAATGATAGTTTGCTAATAGATTCCAAAAATATCTCGTCTATAACTTCATGATTTTTTTTTAGCTAATCTATGTTAGTGATGAAAAAGTATATACAATTATCAGAATCCACACTGAAGCCGGGTGTGGTGGCACATGCCTGTAATCCCAGTACTTGAGAGACTGAGACAGGAGGATCGCGGGTTCGAGGACAGCCTCAGCAATTTAGCGAGGCTCTCAGTGACCTAGCGAGACCCTGTTTTGAAAAAGAAAAGATAAAATTGAGCTGTGGGTGTAGTTTGGAGGTAGAATGTCCCCGGGTTCATTTCCCAGTACCACAATAAATAAATAAATAAATAAATAAATAATTAAAAAAAAAGTCCACACTGAAAAGAACATTTCTCTCGGGGCTCTGTTAAATCTCTTTACATCACAGTTCTCTTCTCAGATCTAAGTTAGGAATGTATAGGTGCAGACAAAAGTATTTCAGAATGGTTTTACTTGGTAGTTTCTTTCTGTTCAACTTCTAATCTCCTTCTAAAGATGTTTTCTCAGGAGAGAACACCCTCAATGTAGTTCTTCCTCTAGCATGAAGCATCTCCACTTGACATTTGGTACTGGGTCACTTTCTCAGTGAGGGAAACTGATCAGAACACGTAGGACCCTGGTCGTGGCCCTGTTCCCGAGCCCTGGGGCAGTTTCTGGGCTGGGTGCCGGTCAGGCCTTTTATACTGTTACGGATTAAGAATGTTCTTAGATTTCCACATAGAAACACACACTACCTGGAGTACAGTACAGTTAAGATTGTATCTTGAAACTTAACTGGCGGCTTCTAATTAGTCAGGTCACATTAGGGTAGTGCGGGCATCTTGTCCTCAGTGCCATAGAGGGACGTGCGTGGCCCACGATGACACCGTCAGGACCAAGGTCTGATAGAGGAGGCAGAGGGAAGAGAACAGAGGAGGAAAATGAGAATGAAAACTGACGATGAAGGAAATGGAGTTGATGAAAGAGAGGCTGGGATGGAGCTCAGCGCTGGAGCTCTTGCCCCCTGTGCGTGGGGTTCCATTCCCAACACTGCAAAGACAGACAGAAAAAAAGAAGGAAAGGAAGGAGGGAGGGAAGGAGGGAGGGAAGGAGGGAGGGAAGGAGTGAGAGAGAGAGGGAGGAAGAGAAGAATGAACGAAAACAAGAAAACAGTCTTAACCAATGTTTTTGAGACAGAGAAGAAAATGTAGCAATAGATTATCACTATAAAACCTCCCACCTCCCTCCAAAATTAAGTCATCCTTGGAGAGAAAAGGTGTGGGTGAGGGTGAGAGGGAATTTGTCTTAGTTCCACTGAATTTGGAAAATTGGTAAGGAACAACAACAAAAGCAACTATCACTTAGAATAAAGGTCGTTTGACTCACTTTTTGAACTCACTACACTCCCAAATGTGATGCTGTGATTTCTTTTTTTTTTTTTTTTTTTTGCAGTACTGGGGATTGAACCCAGGGCCATTTTACCTCCGGGCTACATCCCCAGTCCTATTCTTTATTCTTTATTTTGAAACAGGGTCTCACTAAGTTGTGGAGGGCCTCACTAAGTAGCTGAGGCTGGCTGCAAACCTGTGATCCTCCTGTCGCAGCCTCTCAAGTACTGGGATTACAAGCATGCACCACCAAACCTGGCTTATTAATTTTTTTTTTTTAGTTTTTATTTGAAACAGGGTCTCACTAAGCTGCTAAGGGTCTTGCTAAGTTGCTGAGGCTGGTCTCGAATCTGTGATCCTCCTGTCTCAGCCTCCCAAGTACTGGGATTATAGGTATGTGCTACTATGCCTGGCAATGTGATATATTTAAGCTCAGAACAATAAGCCATTAGATTGGATAAAATAACCAATCCTGCGTACATAAGCCTAACACTTGTTTAATTTTTTTCAAACATGTCTTATCCCAGCCTCTATCACATCCCCCCGCCCCCCAGTGGGTGCTGCCCTACATTTTGCACCCTGAGTGCCTCCCCTGGCCTTGCCCTAGTCTCCCTGACAGTCCAGTGGTGGCAGCTCTGCTGGGCCCAGTACTGCACAGAGTATGCAGTTCCTCCATGGTTTCGCCAAGGAGACACTGGCTCTGGCGAAGCCCTGGGTTCCTCTGGAGTTCTCAACAGACACCATGTCTCACAAGTGAACTGCAGGGCACAGTGGGTCTGTAGTTATGTCTTCTGAGGAGAAGTTGAAGTCCAGTGATTGTATGTTTTTGGCTAATGGCATATTTATCTTGTTATTATTATAATAGTTTTATAATTTCTACACTTTCCAGACACCATGATGATATCTAAGTTACATCACATTTAAGTCATATCATTGAAGGGTGTACTTGAAATGTACTAATGGAGAAAGAAAATCTCTTGAAAAGAACAGAAATAATTTATCAATTTCTCCAGAGGAAACGTGGCATCGTAATGGTTCAGAAGAACTAAACTGTATAAACAAGATCTAGTAATAGGGACAGCACTTTTAATTTAAACCAGAAGGAACTGACAGATTTGTTTTTTCCTTAAATAGGCAACAGATTTTTTTCACTTAAGACTTTTGAGCCCAATAATTTTTACATTAGCAAATAAATTTCCAGACAAGACACTGAATGTATCTGTTCTATTTCAACTAATCCTTCCAAAGGGTGAGATTCATCAGAGACACAATAACATCTTCCAGAGTTCTAAGAAAATCAATAAAGTCGAGGTAGAAGTGCCAATGAGTACCCAGGCTAGACCCCAGGACCCCGGTGGGCTCCGCACACCTACACAGGCACACTTCATGACTAGACCACACCCACACTAGACCTCAGGGCCCCGGTGGGCTCTGCACACCTAAACAGACACACTTCATGACTAGACTGTACCCACACTAGACCTCAGGGCCCCGGTGGGCTCTGCACACCTACACAAGCACACTTCACAATAGACAGCATTTGAACTCACTAAAGTGGCATTCTTAACATAAAGGCAACTGAATGAACATACAGATTCAAGAGCTGTTTATATAATTATCAATACAGAAGATGAAAGACAGAAGACTAATCACTTTGAACTGCACAAAAGGGACTTTTATGAAGAGTCCTATCAAATCAGTGTGCTTGTTTTATTTTCCTTCTTTGCTTAGATTATGGATTTGGTCCCAGAATTCACCAGCACCATCTCTCCTGACGAGGGCTCCCTATGGGCGTGTTTCACATGTCCCTCTGTGGCTACTGCTGACAGTGTGTGAACTCAAAGACTCCCATCTGTCCCTTACTACCTTCTCTTCTAGTCAAAACTCTATTCAGATATCTAGTACACAACTACGGAAAACAGCATCTAACTTGTATCGACACAGGGAGGCACGTGAGCAAGAGAACAAATGTAAAAACAAATATGGACTTGCGGTTCACTGTCTTTATGGAAGTCTAAATGAGTTTTACTTAAGGGATCTTCTAAAATTTCAATTACTAGATGAAGCCCAGAGACAATTCTTTCAAAAACTCTTCTTAACTTTTCTTCTTAACTCTTAAGTAAGAAGAATTCCAGTATTTATATTATAAATTATACTTATATTTATAAAACACAATGTTTTTACTGCATCAGCTCATGTCAACATTGCTAATATGTCTGAAATGTACTTAAGAATACACATTTCACAACAAAATACCCATCTCTATATACAAGAGAGAACCTGCTTATATTATGACCCTTCTTACACATCCGTTCTTTTGTGTATACATAATGTAGTGGCTGTCAGCTGAACATGCACACACATCTCTGGTTCATGCACTTTGTAAAGCCCAGTTTTTAATGTTGGCTATAAACATATGGCAGCCCTCAGGCTGCATCCCCAGGCACCACCCAGCGTAGAGTAGGAGGGCCCGGCTGCAGCACCACCAGCCTCGGTGGGCAGCTACATGCTGAAAGGAGGAGGAGCTGTCTTAACACTTTCCCCGGCAGGCAGGTTACCTGGCTGGTGGCAGAGGGGCTCGCACAGTTCTTTCGGTAGCACGCCAACATATGTGCGGTCTGATTAACTAGAATTTCCCGGATGACCTTCAGAGGCTGGTGTAAAACTGCTTTAAAAGCTGTGTGCACAAAACCATTCATACAAAGACATCAAAGTTTTAGGAACTGATCTCTTCAAACAACAGAAAAGAACAAACTGCTATTATCTTCAGACCACCCAACAAGAATAACAGTATTTAAAAATGTTAAAGTCATCTGCTAATGGTCTCTTCTGGATTAAATATGACATGTAGCCGATGGAGAACAAAGGCCTACCTACAGCCAAAGGTTATTTTGGCCCAGATTTATCTTTAGAATATTAGAAACAGAATTCTACACACAGGAAAGAAAGCAGTTTGTTGCTCTCTGACATCCTGAATTCCTGTGGGCTGGACAGCTGCTTCTTCCGTACCTTAGTGTAGAATCTCTGAAGGAAAGACAGAGAACATGCAGCAGTAGGGCCTGTCCAATTCCATAGTTATTGTAGTGTGGCTAACAGAGGTCAGCCCAATGGCAAGGACGGTCTCCTGCCACTCCCCACACGCACATCCCCATCCCGTAACAAGGGCCTAAGCGTCCCCTCCCTGAATTCAACTCAACTGCTACAGGAAGGAAACTTTAAATAAATCTGCATAGCCTGAACTGAACTGAGTGATCTTGTTTATTAATCTAGACTTACTGACACCGATGCACTCCTGCAAACCTGGCTTGACAAGTTCCAACCCTCCCACCTAACGCCACTCTGCCACAGCACTTTGCGGCCAGGGACACCAGGAGCCAAGCCCTGGCTGAATTTCTACCAAGGCTTTCTGAACGACAGGCTAGCCAAGTGTTACCTGACTTGGCAAAGAAGTTGATGAGGGCGTCTGTCTCGCAGCTCTTGTAGAGGTCCGCCAGCTGGGAGCTGCAGCTCAGGCTGAGGTTGTGAATACGAAGCCTCCTGTGGCCCCCGATGGTCGTGTACAGCACTGCGCACTGCGGAAACACATTCACAAAGCAGCTTACAGATAAAAGATTGCTCAGCCTTCCAGGGAACTTCCTGTATTGTTGTTAAGCACAGCAACAGCCTGGGAGGGTAATGACCAACACCCGTTGGGCTTCTGGGTGGCCTGCCACTCACACATGAATAGCTGCTTACGGGTCCACGACTCCTCATCTCAGACTCTATACCAAGGATTCAGGTCTGAGACAGTGGCTTCTCGTGCCTGTAGCTGCTCAAGGGCCTTAGAAAACACAACTAGCTTTGCCACGTACCTAAGTCTTATGTTGATGACACACAAGAGCACACAGACATACCCATGACCCATGTACCTGTGACTAAAAAATAAGCACGGAAGTCCTTCCTCACTCAAGGCCACCCTCTTCCATCACTAAGTGTGATGTGATGCCTGGCAAATGTGACCAATTAGATGTACCTTTTTTTGTTTTAATTGAAAATCTCCATGGCTTCTAGTTAATTTTAGTTACTGCAAAGTCAAATCCTATTCTACTTGCTGATAAACGTGGAGGTAGGGCTGAATTGTGCCCCCAACTTCATGTGTTGAAGTCCTGAACCCCAACGTACCTCAGGATATAGCTATGTTTGGAGAGAGGGCCTTTCAGGAGGTGAATTAATTAACACAAGGTCATTAGGGTAGCCCTACTCCCACACGACCAGTGTCCTTCAAGAGGAGGAGCCTTGGCACACACGGCGGGAAGGCTGTCCACAGCCCACAGCGCCGGCCCCTTCCCTCAGGACCTCCAGCCCAGACCTGTGAGGAAACAGAGCTCTGCGGCCAAGCGGCCCAGGGTGTGGTGCTCTGCGGGGCGGCAGGAGCCCACTGGCATGTGGGGCCTGGAGGAGGCAGGCAGAGCAGCTTGCTGATGCCTGTGATGCCGACCTCATGGCCTCCACAAAGGACGCAGGACCGCCACATGGCACACACAGCTTATGTCACCGTGTGAGCCACAGATGGGACACGTTGTCTAGTGGCTTTTGCCTCTGCAGAGAGTGGGATTTTTTATGAACAGACTCAAGTGCCCGGTGGCTTTCAGTCTCCCCACTGAGGGACCATAACAACTAACACGAGGTGAGGGTAGGGGGTGCCCCCGCACCTGGATCAAGGCCCCGCCGTCCTCGCTGAGCTTGTCATCATGCTTGAACTCCACAGTCACGGCCTTGTCCTCGTCCACGGCCGCCATCTCGACGTCGGTGGTGTTGTTCATGAAAACCCCTCCGAAGAAGTCGGTGGCTCTGAAGCCTAGAGGAGAGGGAGGCGCAATCGCGTCTACTTACCTCACTGTCGTTTTCTTTGTTGAAAGGCTACTTAGTCTGAAGAGAAAACAGTGATGCGAAAGAGACCCCAAAGTGGCTAAAGGGCAATTACCTGTGCTGGTGCGGACCCTCATGATAGCATCGAAGCCTATCTTCTTTTCAATATCATTTCTGAGGTCGTTCAAAAACCGGTGGCCATCCAAATGCATCTAAAAAAGTAAAGTATGCTCAATGCCCACCAGGGGGCAGTAAAACACTTTAATAACAATTCTTGTTTTTAAAAACCTGGTTTAAAATAATTCTTATTTTGTCATTCTGATTGAACATAATGATGTGCCTAGCTTATGTTTCTTTGGATAAAAAAATATAGGATCTTTGGAGAGTGATTCTTAAGTTCCCAAAGAAATTCACATCTATTATTTTCTTTCATTCTCATAACATTTAGATGGGAAAATCTGTTGTTAATTCTGCTTACACATGGGAAAATAGAGAGTGCATAAAGGGTCTCATCAGGAGTTGGTGGTAGAGACAAGACTAAGACCCCCTGCAGGAGGTTGCCCAGGAAAGACTCCACACTGGAACCTTTGCTGACCACACCCTGGGCTTGGGGAGGCCGAGTCCAGCTCCTGCAGAGCGGTAGAATTCCCTTCTCCTAGCCTCGCTAACCACTCTGCCAGTGCTGCGTCTCTGAGGCTGTTCACAAGCCATGACTAAGCAACACTAGTACTGTATGCTCCTGTGCACCGTGCCAAGCTGGGCTCTCACCCAGGGGAGGGAACACGCTGGCTGGGTGCCAGAGACCAAAGCTGCTGTCCAGCCTGGTCAGGGAGGTGTCGGGAAGTTCTCCCAGGCTCAGTGGGAGAGAGGCAGGCTACCGCCCCCTTCCATTTCCCAGCCCCAAGGCAGGGGCAGGAAGGAAGACGGAGTAGGGAGTCGCTGACCCCAGTTCCCATCCAACTGCTGCCTGCAAAGTTCCCCACTATCACTTGTATCATTTCTTCCTTATAAATATTATTGAATGGAAGACATTCACATGGTCAGTTGCCCACAAGGGACACAGCTTTCTTAACCTATGATCTAAGCACCAAAATTAAAATGGGAGAAAATGAGAAGGACAAAGGGCCATCTCTCACCTGGAAATTGCTGTACTTGTAAAGCGTTCCTCCAGTGAGCTGAGGAACAAGGCCCAAGGAGGCCACATCCACGTACTGACTGGGGAAGAGGAAGAGCGTCACGGAGCAGCCGTGGGTCACGCAGTCCTTGGCCAGAGCGTCATAGACGTTGCTCTGGGGCTGGAAAAGTATCTGAAGAAAAAGATGCCAGAAAGGGAAAAGAAAATATTTAGAGTTTAAAATTTGAATTTGTTTATTATTGAAATTATAAAATGGAAAAATGGTTTTTTCTTCAGTGAAGTTAACTGGGCTAAAGACATATTTGTATGCATTCTATTTTACGTGTGTGTGTGTGTGTGTGTGTGTGTGTGTGTATGTTAGTGCTGGGGATTGGACTCAGGGGCATTTACCTCTGAGCTACATTCCTAGCCCTATTTTATTTTTTATTTGGAAGCAGGGTCTTGTTAAGTTGCTGAGAGCCTTGCTAAGTTGCTGAGGCTGGTTGTGACCCTGTGATCCTCCTGTCTCAGCCTCCCAAGTATTGGGATTATAGGCGTGCACCACCATGCCCAGCCCATTTTACTTAATCCTCAGGGACCCTCAGAGCGCCAACCCTGCTGTCCTGGCCGACAAGCCAAGACAGCCTCTGTGTGGTGTCATATGGCCACAGCAGTTGCCTCACACTAGGGTCCTTCCATGGCCTGCCATGTCTGTGGCAGGTCTACACAGAGGCCTCTTCTGAGCTCTGCACAGAGAATGGCTGCTGGCCCCCTACCTATCTCCTGTCTGCTGTCTACCTGCTCCTCTACCTGTCTCCTGTCTGCTGTCTGCTGTCTACCTGCTCCTCTACCTATCTCCTGTCTCCTGTCTGCTGTCTGCTGTCTACCCGCTCTTCTACCTGTCTCCTGTCTGCTGTCTGCTGTCTACCCGCTCTTCTACCTGTCTCCTGTCTCCTGTCTGCTGTCTGCTGTCTACCCGCTCTTCTACCTGTCTCCTGTCTCCTGTCTGCTGTCTGC
>PVJS01002361.1:0-85256 GCA_004027185.1 Glis glis | reverse complement strand
TACCGGGGATTGAACCCAGGGGCGTTCTACCTCCGCGCTACACCCCCAGCCCTATTTTTTATACTATATTTTGAAACCGGGTCTCACGAAGTTGCAGAGGGCCTCACTAAGGAGAGAGAGAGAGAGAGAGAGAGAGAGAGGCAGGGAGAGAGCTGAGGCTGGCCGCGAACCCGGATCCTCCGGTCTCCGCCTCCCAAAGTACTGGGATTACAAGCGTGCGCCACCACGCCCGGCTTCTTTTTACCTTTTTTGTTTGCTTTTATAAAACTTGCTTGCAAGGATGATTATCTCAGCATTTTAGCCACTTTTACCTGTGAACTATGAAATGATTGGGGGTAAATTGTGACGATTTTAAGCTATTCAGTGACAACTGAATCTCAACACGGATATTAGCAAGCTGCATAGACAATGTTTTCTCAAAGAAGGGATCACCAGTGTTATGGGAAGTGTTCACAGAAATACAAGACAGGTTAGATCCCGGTTAAAATCTTGTTTAGCCACTGACCTTGGGCCACCGAGTTCACCTCTTTTCTCCTTGGTTTCCCTCTGCAGAACTAAGAATTAATACTACCTGTCTTTCTGGATTGTTGTGCAGATTAATCAGTAAATGATTGCTGCCTGTGAGTTTTTGTGGGCCATTAATAACTGAATGGGGAATGTGGTGAGTGAACCATCAACAGATATTTAAAGGGTACAAACAAGAAGAGGTCAGAGGAATTATTTAGTAGATTAGCAGTCAACACTAGGAGATTTTTTATAAGGGAAAGTACTCCATAAATGGAAATGTGCCGTAACTAAGGCAATAAAATGATAAGGAAATCAAATGCTAATGCCCAGATGCATGGTCAATTCTTCTTTTTTCATTTCCCCTCTGATCTTGTGAGGCAGGAGGAAAAGGTCTCAGCATGGGGTGCAGAATGAGAGACCAAAGGGAGCCCATGGGATATGGGTAGAGAAGTTGGGACCCCATAGAGAAGGCCGAGAATAGCTCACTGTTACCAGGGCAACCTCATGGTGCTCAGAGGGTGAGAGATGGTGTGTGATTACACTCTGCTACTCAATCAGGAACCTCTCACAGGGAAAGGGTGCTCCCAGCCACAGCTGCCAGGTAGCCAGGCGGAGGGAGTCCCGGGTCAGGTTGGTCTAGGGTCTTTGCCACAATGGGGCATTCAACTCTCACTGGCACAGGTCTCAGAGATTAGGCAGGCACTTCATGTCCAATGGACCTCTGATTGATTTCCATCTTTCTACTCTAGGAAACTACCTTGATTATTGAAAATAACCTGACCGTTGCCCAAGCTCCTTTATTCTCCCACTGGGTTAATCTGTTTCTGCAATAGGCTAGGCATTTCTGTACTCTAATGCATCTCTAAATTGCTTATGTCAGTCCCATTTTACA
This sequence comes from Glis glis, assembly GCA_004027185.1. Lineage (NCBI taxonomy): Eukaryota > Metazoa > Chordata > Mammalia > Rodentia > Gliridae > Glis > Glis glis. The sequence continues at coordinate 83,857 of PVJS01002361.1, read as the reverse complement.
GATGAGGAATCTGAAATACAGCTGCATTAACTCACCCAAGGTCATTTAGTAGATAAGAAGTTCAGAGAGCTAAGTAATCTACCCAGGTTCACCCAGCTGTTACGCCTAGGGCTAACTCCAAAATGTGAGTCCTTTTCCTTTATTATTCTATGATATTATGAGTGGGCTTGTGGCCCCTGGAAAGCTTGCAGATTTTAAGCTTGAACTAAAGGAACTGCCGTAGCTTCTGGAAACTTCATGTGAAAGTTGCTTAGTTGTTTGGCCACAAACTAATAGTGCACAGATTTGAAGGATGTGTTTAGGATGCCCATCTTGACTCTCACCGTGACCTCCCAGCTGGAAAGCCTGAGAATCCCATCAGGGACTCCCTGTTGGCTCAGAGATGATGGGCCCTGGTTAATATGTACATATGTCACCTGGCAGGTGTAACACATAAAGTTATTAATACTAGGTAATTTATGAGATAAACTGGCACAGCACGGGGCCATAAGAGGATAGAGTTTAAACTAGGTAAAAAGGATGGAAAGGTAGAGAGACATGTTGTGGTTTTGGGCAGCTGGAAAGACCCAGCTTTGAATTTGCTACCTATATTAAGTTGCTTAAACTCCTGAGCTTTGAAGTCCTCATTGTAAAATGGGCATCATACTGATACTTTACCCGTGGTTGTTGTGAGGATGCACTCTGTGATAAAGCTTGTGCCATTCTTAGAGCAACCTCTTGACCTATGGCAACGTTCAACAGTTGGCATAGAGGGGACAACAGCATCATAAACTCCAAAAGGCAGAAGCTCAAAGGGGCTAGTCTTGGGGACTTGAGAGGGATTCAGCCCCAGGGGAGACTGAGGATCCCAGGTTTGTGGCCAGCATGTGGTAACTTAGTGAGACCCGGTTTCATAATAAAACATAAAATAGGGCTGGAGGTGTAGTTCAGTGGTAGAATGCCCCTGAGTTCAATTCATAATAACACACATACACACACACACACACACACACATACGCACACACACGCACACACACGAGAAGGATTCAGGATGTGCGAGGAAGCATCAAAATGTATACAAATAGAGGCCAGAAAGCAACCTCCCTCTTGACAGTGAGTCACGTTAACTGGACAGAATGGCAGGACCAGAAGAGGTCTTGGAGGTCACTAGTCCCACCTGATGTGATAGAAATGGAGACGGAGGCCTGAGAGGTGGAACGAATCACCTTGGGTCACTCAGTTAGTGAGTGGCCAGGTTGGGACTGGAACTTGGGCAGGGCCCCATGGAGTTGGTGAATTAACATGTAATATGTGGGTTGTAGGTCCCCCTATGACATGTATCATTTCATGTAGCCCTCTCAATAACTTCTGAAATAGGTGTTATTGACTTTTTTTATATATATAGTGGAGACTGAACTCAGGGGCATTCTACTTCTGAGCTACACCTTCAGCCCTATTTTATTTTTTATTTGGAAATGGGGTCTCACTAAGTTGCTGAGAGCCTCGCAAAGTTGCTGAGGTTTGAGGTTGGCCTCCAACCTGCGATCCTCCTGTCTCAGCCTCCCAAGTACTGGGATTACAGGCGTGTACCACCATGCCTGGCTATTAACTTCTTTTTTTAACTCACAAGAAAGCAACCTCTCTGAACTTAACTTACTTAAGATCACACAACTAGGAGGTGACCTCAGGGTCTGAATTTAGGCCCAACAGACCCCCAAGTCCCAGTCTGGCTAATGATACACTCCAATCCTCCCTCCTCACAACCTGCCATTTTTTCTACCTGTCTGTTCTCTTTAAGGGAACCAGCCCAGGGTTGGAGAGACAGATGGCTTCTTACTGGAGTGACTGCAGAAATGTAGGAAAGACACTCACATAAATGCCCCCAAATTCTTTTTAGTATGATAGCTAATCCTATAGGTCCCATTACTATTTTAGCTGAGATGTGCTATAGGTATGTCACACATAGGCTTTGGTGAGCTGAATTGGGACCCGGCCACCCAACCATTATGATATTTTCTTTTTTATCTTGGCAAAAATGCCTCCTAATCACAGACTTGGTTTACAGGTAAACTTGTTAACTCTCAAATACCTGTCAGTTAAAATGTGATTATTTTTATTGCTTTTTCTTAAATTCTGAACATTAGTAGCTTCTAATATCACTTTCCCTAAAGGCACATTCTGTAAGGTATTTTACCATGTTCGCTTTGGTCCTGCGATCTTCCCACCTGTGCCTCCCCGATAGTCTTTACCATTCTCTCATGCTCAGAATATTTTTGGCAGCCTTGATCATTGCACATGTGCTGTGGGATGCTTCATGGGTAGGCATTAGGAGGTCTTCTCCTTTGATCATACATCCACGTTGTTATTTCCAACTTTCAATTACCCTCAACTTTACTTTCTTCCCATTCCCCAAATGCAGCGTGCCCTTTCACCCCTCATTCCCTTTGCAAACCCTGTTCCTGCTCCTGGGATGGCCTTCTTCTCCTCCAGGAGCGCTCACTCATGCCTTGTGACAGATTCTTTTTCATAGTTGGTTGCTTCCCTTAACATAGTGGTCAGACTCCGTGCAACCTCTCCCCTGCTTGTTATGTAATCATTCACTTGTCTTCCTCCCTGCTAGACAGCGATGTGTGCCTAATGAGCACTCTTCATACACCTGGTTGTAAGTATAGGGCCCAGAACATAGTCGGTGAACACAAATATCTACTAATCACCGAGTGAACAATGAACATAAAGGTACAAGACTTTTTTTTATGCTTGCAATTTTGCTCCAAACGATAAAATTATACAGTACTGGATGTTTCTAGCCCTTTCCTTTGCTTTTCTCCTCAAAGAGTTTGTAACATTCTGTTGGCTGTTAATGATTCCTACAGACTGTGCAGAAATAGTGGAGAAGGGTTTGTTGTTGCTGTTTAGTTTCCTATATTATAATTAGAGAGACAGGGTTCTTGGGTGGTCTGTTCTTTCAGCTAAAAGTTTATATATAACCATCTAGTTGGTCAGAAATCCTTTTTAATGCAGCACCAGGGCCATGAACTTTTAATTATGGCTTTTCTTTGGTCTAGATTGTCATTTAATAGCTCAGAGCTTCAGTTTCTTCAGGCCCAGAAGGGAGAATGAAAATGCTTCCAAGGAAAAGCTCAGGAAGAGGTTGTTTGTGTTTGTAGGAGCGTTGCGCTAGGCATGGCCATAATGGACTGTGACTGTAACCAAGCTACCAGATTATAGATACACGAATCAATTCTGCTCCTTTCTGAAGACCGCGTTCCTTTTCTAGTGGTCCTGCAATTGGCCCAAAGTTTTGGAGCTGGTCTTTAGGAAAAGCCTTCACAGCCTGAGATATGTATTTTATTATGCACATGTATTATACAGGTTCAGTCCTGATAACTTAAAAAAATAGCAATAAGTGAAAGAAGAAAACAAAATTACCTGTAGACAGATATAACCACTGTGAACGTTTTAGTATTAATTCCTACTGAATGTTTTCTATTGATGCATACACACAAACATACACCTTCTTACACACATGCACAATTATCTTTTACCAAAAATAGTAATACTGTTTTGTGGTCCATTTTTCATCTTAATATATCAACAGTTTTCCACACTAATAAATATGGCTAAAATACTTTTTCCCCAAAATACATACTTTCATTGTAAGATGCACCTATATTATGAAAATTCAAATGTGTGACATGTGTCTAGTAGAAAATATGCATTCCATTGTAATGCTGTCTCCCAAATAATTAACATTTGGTGTACAGCATTTCTGAAAATTTTCTACTTTTATTTATATTTTGAATATACTCAATAGCAGAAAATCATCAACTTTTAGGAACTTTTGTTTAATGACTATTTTAAAAAAATAATAGAAGCTGGGCATGGTGGTGCATACCTGTAATCCCAGTACTTGGGAGGCTGAGACTGGAGGATTGCAGGTTTGAAGCCAGCGTCAGCAATTTAGCGAGGCTCTCAGCAACTTAGTGAGACCCTGTTTCAAAATTTAAATAAATAAAAATAGGGCTGGGGATGTAGCTCAGAGATAGAATACTCCTGGGTTCAATCTCTGTTACCACAATTAATTAATTAATTAATTAATCGAGCTGTGCAAATTATCTTGTAACTTAAAAAATTAACACATCATGCTTTGTGTTGGTGTAGGATTCTGTTGTATGGATATACTTTAATTTACTTGGTCATACCTCTATTATTGGACACCTAAGGTGTTTCCATTCTTTTATTATTATATGCACTGGTATGATGAACATTCTTCTTGCTCTCTTCCTGCAAACATCTTTAATTATATTCATAGGATATATTTCTGGAAGTAGAATTGTTGCTCCAAATGATATGTATTTTTCAAAAAGACATTTTTATTATGTGTTATCAAATTCCTCTCTGTAAAGATTGTAATTTCTTTTTAATGCTCTTGGTAGTATTTGAGAGATTGTGTCACACGTTTTTGAATATTTTCATTGGCAGCAAATCTTCACCCTCAGGGCTTTTCAAAAATGACTGCAGATTCTTTTTATCTAATTGTGAAAACTGACATGATCGTTGTAACAAAACAAAAGTAAATAATGATATGGGAAAAATCGAGATTGCCAGTATATCTTAAAATTTACACATGAACTGCTATAAACAGCAGGTGTGTCTACTGTGGTGTGGTATGTGTACATGTGTGTGTTTGTGTGTATTGATGTGTAAAGCAGCAGTATAGCATCAGGTTAAGAGTGGGAGCACTGGATTTAGTCTGCTTGTGTTTAAATCTGGTTTCAGCATTGCCAATTCTTGATCTTCAATGTATTCATTTGTAAAAGGAAAAGTATTATGTGTAGCATATCTGACCTGCACAGATAGTTGTGAGAGTATTTAAGATCAAGGATACCCAATGTGCCCAGGTAGTAAGTGGTCAGGAAGTGTAGTCTGTTGTGATTTCTGAACATGCCCCCGCTTCTTCCTGCTCTGTTGCTGCATTTCTTTTACTCCTGGGGAGGCAGAAGAAGAGGGACATGGGAAAGGGAGAACTTTAGGGAAGGTGGCCTTCCAGTTTCTTGTGCCACAGTGACCCTGTGGAGCAAAGTGTGGGCACTGCGACCCTGCCTGGCCACCAGAAATCCAACACTGTCCCCTTTCTAAGGGCCTGAGACCAAACACACGTGGCCCTTTCTCTTAGATTCTAATTAGCCTCTGAACTACAGCTAAGAAGATTGGCCTGTCCTCTCCTTCTGCCCCTGCTCAGTCTCCTGTCATCTCACTGTTGTTCCCCCTCTATATTCTGACCCTCAGTCTCCCCTCTGGTGTCACCTCCTTTTGGAACCATCCCTGCCCACCAGTTCCTGTCTTACAAAGTCCAGCGCCCCAGGCTTTCCCCGGTTATAAGGGCCCTTTTCAGTTCATGTTTAAAACTCTTGCACATCATGCTTTCCAGGCAGGCTTGCACAGTGAAGGCTCCTGTGTTTTTGTTTGTTTCTTAACAATCAAAAATTATTAGGAACTGGAGCTGGTGAGCTGAGAAAGTTAGGACATGACATTCTGAATAAAAACAATGAGGTGGTGCAGTGATAACTGTTCACTAGTTGGGTGCCTGGCACTTCCCAAAGATTAGTTTCAGAAGTGATCTGAGCCCGGGCAGCCTCACCGGAATGCTTATAGTCTTATAACTTTATGGTCACTTAACAGTCAGAGCTAATAAAGAGGTAAAGGTAGGAGGCCTTCAGAAGGGCAAGGAAGATGACTTTTCCCATAATTTGCAGAAGAGAGTGTGCCAGAGAGTTCCCAAGAACCCAGAATTATCTGATTCTTACTGTGGAAAGTTTAATACCCAATGAATTTCTTAATCTTCTATTTGCTTACAAACCCCCTACCTGATGTGCTATACTTTACAGTTTTTGATTTAAAATTTGATTTTCTCAATTACTATCCCACAGTTATAATTTATTTAATAGCTTTCCTTTCTATTTTAAGCAATTCATTTAGGGTTTATTCTTCTTAGTGTATAATTCTAGAACTTCAGTAGGCATCTATGAGTTGCCTATGTAGCCTATCAAGTGTGCATAATACATCCTGTTTACTTGTCTGTAATTGTATAAGTTTAGAATATTTGTTTAATGCAAATAACAGTTGATTCATCTTTATTTCTGCTTGCCTTTCTTTACATTGAAGAATTTTTTTCCTGAAGAGAATTATTTCTTGGTCTAATTTATATATAAGTACATTTCCTCAATAAGGCCACCATTAACTTTATAGGTCAATTTTGGCATAGAATTCCGTTAAAACACTTGGAGAAAAAATGAACCCAAACACAGAATAGTTGACTATGCTCAAATCAGTCAGATTGAATTTGGTTCCATTAGAAGGGATCATTAGTGGCCTGAGAACATGGTGACTTCTGCGACCCAGGTGAACCTAATCCTTTGTGTGATGGGCAGCCATTTTCTTAAATTACATTAATTATAATGCCTCTAATTTATATGACATCTTCCCACCAAAGGACGCAAAGTATCTTTCAGTATATTAGATCATTAATGCTGATAATGGTCTGCGGAAGTTGATATGGGCAGACTATATGAGTCCTGTCTTCCTGATGGATGGATAGAGATCCAGAAAGGTGGGAGGTCAGCCTGGGGTCGGATTGGAGCCAACACAAGACCTGGATGAGAGCTCAAGTCACTGGGTGATGACCCCACTGTTCCAGGCTTTAATTGTAAAGCTGACTGCTTTCCCCTTTGCTGAAATCTCCCCAGATTGTAAATAGGCAAAGGCAGGAAGCACATAATCATGACTTTATCAGCTTAACACAAAAAGCCAGGTAAACACTTTCCTATAAAAAAGACAACTTTTTCTTTTTATCATTTTACTGTATTAAGTGGTATCATTATTAAAAATAAATAGAATACAAAAGGAGCCCTTTGAAAACAAAAAGTCCCCAACTTTTCCAAACCATTTAGTTCAAAAGGGAAAAATGAAGACCCTGAACTATGTTATCCTACATCCTAGAGCAGCTGAGTCCTGGTATGGAGAACCTGAAGGGATTCTACCCACCCTCAGAGGTGATCTGCATGTATTCCCAGTATCTTCTAGGGCTGGGCACTGCTGTGGTAGGTACTGACAATGCAGAAGGAAGCAAGAGATCATTGCCTTTAACATTCAGTTCCTAATTGTCAGTGTTACCTCCCCATTTGACAAATGAGGCAGCTGGACCTCAGAGAGCTTAACTGCTCATCCAACTTCACACAGGTTTGTTAGTGGAGGGCCTCAGACGAGGGGCTTTTTTGTCTTCTCCTGGGTGTGATGCTATTTCTCACCTGGTGCTGACTGTACATCCACACCTACAAGGTTATTCCAATTCCCCGAGCTTTTGTTTATTGAGTAGAATGCTAATTTTTATCTTAATCTCTCTCTTTCTGTCTTACATATAACTGAAGGCAAGATATTTTGACATAGATGGTAGAGATATGCAGACACCTCAAAACACATATATCTCAAACTGAATTAATATCTCCTGCAACACTACTCTTTCTGCTAAATTCCCCTTCTGACGCTAATTACCAGGCACCCAAGTTTCCTCTGTCTAACTCAGGCTGGGGTTTGACTTCCAAGCATCTTCCAGACCTCTACCCTGCCTAACGAGGGCCAGAACCAGCCTGCCATTCATCTTTCCTAGATCCCAATAATAATAATAATAATAATAATAATAATAATAATAATGATAATAGCAACAACAACAAGAACAACTAACACTGAGTGCTTGCTGTTGCCCCACTCTTTAGTTGCAGTAGCTCATCTGATCCTCACAACACTCTGAAATAGGTTAATGCTGCTCTCACTGTTTTTACCAAGTGGGAGGCACAGGACCTTTTTCACTTGGGACCTCCCATTGGACCGTTATTTTGTGGAGTGCACTTTAGAAACCACAAATTGGTGCAGTCAGGTCTGTTGTGGCATTCAGCGCTCTTCAGGAGCTGGTCCAACTGGTCCAGTCTGCCTGTTCATCTTCACACACCACCACACTTCTCTCCAGCCTCTCCTTTGCTCTTTGGGCTTGTTCTTACCATTCTCTCCCTTGCTCCCCCTTCTTGACCACAGACACTTTTTAATCCAAGTTTGTTCCCACCTTGAACCTTTGTACTTGCCGTTTCCTCAGTCTGTTGTTTTCTGCTCAAACATCTCCACCTTGGTGAGGTCTTTTTATTTAAGCTATTTCTGGGTTTTGTTGGTTTTCTTTGGTGTATGTGTGTGGTACTGGGGATTAAACCCAGGGGCTTTGTACCTCCAAGTTACACCCCCAGCCCTTTTTATTTTTCATTTTGAAAACATGGTCTTGCTAGGTTGCTGAGTGTCTCCCTAAGTTGCTGAGGCTGGCTTTGAACCTATGATCCTCCTGTCTCAGCCTCCCAAGTACTGGGATTACAAGCATATACCACCACGCCTGGCTTTGATATTCTTATTTATCATCAGTCTTTCTTCACTGAGTGCAACTCTATAAGGGTCTGGACTTGTCTTGCTTACCACTGTATCCTCCATACCCACAGGAGGCCTGACACACAGAATCTGCTCCAAAAAAAAAAAAAAACTGTGTATTGAGTAATTGAATGCATGAATAAAAACAAGCGCCACAAGAATAGAGGTAGCTCTCTCTTGTTCCCCGTCCTTATTGTGATTGCAGGCACAGGACCTGGTGCATAGCGAACACAATACATTTTTGCTGAATAATGAATATTTGCTCATGTTTGGTCCCATCGCCTGCCTGCCAATCTTGTTCCCTTTCTTCTGAGAACTCTTGTTAATTCTTTAAGGCCCAAATCAAAAGTTATCTGTATTATGGAACTTGCCCTGACCTCCCCAGTTGGCTCTTAGCCCTTCTTTCCTTCCATCCTATGTTCAGACCACTGGCACGCATTACTTTCAGGGCTTCTGGTCTCCTCTTTGGGCTACCAGTCTCCCGAGACTGTACTCTCTGCGGAGTCTCGAGCAAACAATGACTCTTCAATAAATGTTTGCTTTTCCTCACTCGCTCGTGTGTTGCTTCCCTGAGCTTCAGCCACTTCTTTTCTACAACAAGGCAAAGTTATCAGCGAGTTGGGGGGATGAAATTTAAGGAACATCCTTGGACGATGCCAGGTGCCATGTGAAATTTAGATATTGTTTTGTGGTTAACATCCTATGCCATCATTCCTTCAAGCTGGAGAACCCGGTGTTTTTCCAGACCCTGCTATTGGTTTCTGGGCGAGGGTGGTCATCTTACACCCTTCGACTTGCCTTTGAGCTTGCTGATACTGCATAGATCACTTCCACTTGAATCCCCCTCCCCAGCCTGCCTGCGTGTTGTTTCCAGGAATCTTGATTCCAGCTGTCCCCTGGGTTTGCGAATGACATTTCCCTGGCCTTTCAAACTGCATGGAGAGTCTGTCCTGCTCCCAGTCTATCACTGGACTCACTAATTCTCGGCGTCCCCACTCCCCGCCTTTGACTGATAAATTTTCATTATTGGTTTTGCGTGAACGTCTTCAGGGTTCCACCCTGCCTGACCCCTGTGGTCACTTAGTGATTACATGCGCCAGCCGAGGTAATTTATTCACTTTGTTTTGGTGTGAACATGTCCCGTGGGGCTTGTAACTGCTGTAATCACTTGACCCTAGTGACTGTTAAATGCTTTAAACACAGTTATTTTAAATTTATAATTGTTTTCATTAAAAATCCCTTATAGTAACTTAACTGACCTTGCTGTCAACATGGCATTATGGGCAGGGGGAAGAAACAAAAATATTATGATGCAAATAATATAGTAGCCGTCAGAGCTATGTGGCCAGTCATTAGCTCACCCCACACATTCTCACTTGGGGTCCGGCAAGGAAGATGAAAGGGAAGAGGACATAATTATAGCACTGTCCTGGTAATTCGAGACAGCCACGCCGGCATGCAGGCCAGACCACTAGCCCAGTGAGTGGAAAGTGGAGTCCAGGGCGCAGGACCAGAAGGGCCTCGGGTCAAGCCATTGCGCGTGCGCACGGCACTTCTCACACCAATGGGCAGCCTCGGTTGATGCATGGTTTTTTAATTAACATTTTTATGTTTCCTATTTTGAAATATTTTCAAGTTTCGGAAAAGTTGCAAGGATAATACAATAGCCGGATGTGGTGGCACACTCCTGTAATCCCAGTACTTGGGAGGCTGAGACAGGAGGATCACAGGTTCAAAGCCAGCCTCAGCAACTTGGTGAGACCCTGTTACAACATAAAATAAATAAATAAATAAAATAGGGCCGGTGGGGTGTAGCTCAGAGGTGGAATGCTCCTGTGTTCAATTCCCAGTACCCCCCTCTTCCTACACACAAAAGAATAACAGTGAACTTCCATATGCTATTCACACAGATTCCCCAATTGTTAATGTTTTGCTGCATTTGCTGCTGCTGCTGCTGCTTCTTCTTCTTCTCCTTCTCCTCCTCCTCTTTCTCCTTCCCCCCTCCCCCTCCTTCTCCTCCTCCTCCTTCTTCTCTCTCTCTCTTTTCCTAAATCATTTGTATCTTATAGACATCATGCCTATTTCCCCTATACCTCAAGGCATCTTTCCTAAGAATACAGATATTCATTTATATTAACCTACTACAATGATTAAAATCAAGGATTATAAATTGATACAATTCTATTATTTCATCTATAGACCTTTCTTAATTTTTTTTTTTTTTTGTATTGGGGATTGAACCCAAGGGCATTCTACCTTTGAGCTACATCTCCAGCCCAGGGTCTCACTAAGTTGCTGAGAGTCTCACTGAGTTGCTGAGGTGAGCCTCAAACCTGCAATCCTCCTGTCTCAGTATCCCAAGAACTGGGATTACAAGTGTATACCACCATGCCTGAGCTTTTTTTTAAGTTTTGCCAATTATTTGCTATAGGTAGTGTTTTCCCCTCTTCTAGGATTCAGTCTAGAATATTGCATTGCAATTGGTTTTTAAAATCTGACCGAATTCAACTAAATCAGAATATCTTCACTTTCTTAAGGAGGGAGGGGGTATAATGAAAACTTGCTTGTAGGATATTAGTATTTTTAGTTACATTTGTAAGTAGCAGTTGTAAGAATTACTGTATATTAAATGACAAGGTACTGTGCTAGATGGATCTTTTGTAAACACACTGGTTAACTCATTTAATCCTCCCAGCAAATGCAAGAAGTTATTCTTGATCTGCAGCTCCCTATGATGCTGCAGTTTAAGAGCGGTAGCTGTGCCCTGGGCCATGTAGCTCTGTGGGGCAGTGTCTGTGCACTGTTCTGTGGTGTACAGGACCCATGTGACTCTAAGATGCTATAATGTAGGGTCTAGGTGTTCAGAATGATGTTATATTTGTTTTGTTTTTCGTTCTTACATTGTATTGGCAAATATTAGAAATACATTTATTCTACAGTTACCTAATATATTTTTGGGCTTCAAAAGATACTTCCTGGTATCTTAATTCACTTGAAAAATTGGTGAAATTAGTAGCAAAATGTCCAATAAACAAGATTTTTTTTATGACAGTTTGCTAGACTGCTGCCCAGAATGTGCCAAATAACAAAATCTAAAGAACCTTGATAACGTGTCCGGTGGTGCTGGAAGCTTGGTACTTAGATATGCTGTGTGTTTCTGGCCTGGCTTAGTTAGTTCTTGTAGAAACTGGAAGGCATGTTCCAGAGTTGAATGCATTTATAGTTTAGCCTAAATTTATGAATTGAATACATTTATAGTTTAGCCTAAATAGGGGACATTCAGTTCAGAATACATAATTACATCCCTATAGTTGCTTTTGTTCATTCTTATTTTTTTTCTTTTCTTTCTGTTTTATTAGTTGGGGAAGGAAGTGAGGGTAATTTCACATTTCCATTTTAAGTATTTTAGTATTTTTCCTATATATTATTCCTGGCCAGGGTTCTTCCTTGTTCATAAGGTGCTTTTATAAAGTGTGAAGAGGCATCCCCTGGGTGCTTGAGGGGACCTGCTTGCTGAATCTGCTCACTCCGCTGGCCTTTACATTTGTATAGTCAACAGCTTCACAACTATATACTACAACCGTCAATCTTCTCTTTTGATGTATCCCCCAAATGAGCATGCTTTTTGTTTTTTTTTCACTTTTTATTGCCCATCTTTGGTTAATTTGTGTGTGTGTGTGTGTGTGTGTGTGTGTGTGTGTGTGTTACTAGAGATGGAACCCAGGGGCATTCTACCTCTGAGTTACATCCCAGCCCTTCTTATTTTTTATTTCAAAACAGGGTCTCACTATGTTGCAGGGGGCCTTACTAAGTTGCTGAGGCTAGCTGTGAACCTTCGATCCTCCTGTCTCAGCCTCCCAAGTACTGGGATTACAAGTGTGCGCCACCATACCGGGATTGATTAATGTTCTTATGCTAGCATTTGTTCTTGTCACCTTGTGACATTTGATCTTGTCATTTTCATGCGCAGTATTTTGAAACAAGGAGTATTTTGGTCATTTGATTTTAGCATTTATAATAGCCTATGAAACATATATTGTTATAAAAGAAATTATAAAGTTCCTTAATCAAACTGTTTCTAAGTTTGGAAATGAAGGGAGATATTTTATGGTTTTCCAGAAAATAATTACATTGGAGAAGAAAAAAAGACTTTTAATTTTAGTTACACTGCCTGTATTCCCTAGTTTTTTTTTCTTCACATCTGGAATTTGTTTTAAAACCACATTTAGTACATCCAAAATAAATAATTAAGCAGCTAACTATAACATGCATTATTGATCTACCAGACTTAGATGTCATTATAGCAAGTTTTGTGTGCATTATGAAATTGAAGCAACATTTTTTCCCAGTATTTTTTTTAACTCTGCTCAAAACTTAGGAGCAGGAAAGAAATAGCACTTTTTCCCTCCCCTTCTAATTTCAGGGTGAAGTTATACAATTAAACGGTGTGTTGTCTCCCTTTTCCCTGTCATTTATGTGAATCTCACTTATCCTCTGCTTTGTGTTTTTTATCCTTTGTTTGGAAATAAGGTTAGTAGATAAACATTCTTTTTACTTTGAGTAGACTATACTTGGCTATGAGGACAGACATCTAACTATAAATTTATATCTTCTGACCTTTGACCTTTGCTTCCTCTGTAAAATGTTAAGAAGGATATTGTTTTAGTTCTTTATGACTCTAAATAAATTAATCATATTACTCATTTGTTTGAGATTCAGTGCCCCCCAATTCCTGTGCAATTATTTCCCTTCATCATTTGAATTTGGATTGTATAATGAACCCAAAGTGTATAATAATAGTTTTAGTGGGGCACCGACTGTGGTGGTTGTGGTAATAATAGTACTAGTAGAAATGCTAGATTAGTTAGCTGTAATTTGTGAGTTTGTTGGGGACTTGGAAAACCAAACTGATATTATAGTATTTTCATTATATATATTCTTCATTTGATAAATCTAATGCAGACACAGTGGTGCATGCCTGTCATCCCACTACTTGGGAGGCTGAGATAGGAGGATCACAGGTTTGAGGTCAGTGCATGGTAACTTAGTGAGATCCTGTTTCAAAATAAAAAATAAAAAGGACTTTGAGTGTAACTCAGAGATAGAATGCCCCTGGGTTCAATCTCCAGTACCACGTAGGTAGGTAGGTAGGTAGGTAGGTAAGTAGGAAAGAAGGAAGGAAGGAAGGAAGGAAGGAAGGAAGGAAGGAAGGAAGGAAGGAAGAAAGAAAGGAAGGAAGGGCCATAAAGCCTAAAAGTGACTTATATATGATTTTTAAAAAATGAATCCTTAAACTTGTGTATTTAGTATTGTGAAAGTGAATAAAGTAAAAATTCCCCTGTAAAAGTAGGTAGAAACCAAAAAATGCATGTGTGTCTTTTATAGTGCAGATACAGCTTTTGCTTCTGGAGGTTTGTTCTTTGAGAAGCCTGACTTCGACCTGTGTGTATCTGTGGCTCCTACTTCACTGAGAGCCTGCCTACCCAATGTGATAGAGTCTGAAAAGTATTTAATGAATCAAAAAAAATCGACTAAGGCAGGAAACCACACAAATAACCATATAACTTGTAGCTTTTTAGCTTTAAGCACACAGGTGTGTGTGTGTGTGTGTGTGTGTGTGTGTGTGTGTGTGTGTACATGTGCACTTTGCCCAGTCTTCTGAGGTAGCTCAGAAGCTTTTCCTTTAACATGGATGGACACGGTGGCTAGAGATCAGCATGCTTTTCTGGGGTCAATCGCACATTATAATTCCTCACCTTTATTTAAAATTTATGTTCTTTATCACATTTTTGGTGTACTGTAAAGATGCTTGTGAAACAATCTGAGCACAGAATCCTTGGAGATTTATATGATTTTTAAAGTAATATATAGTCATATTAAATAATTATGCTAAAAATTACAGCTGGCATAAAGTGGTTTGGAGATGATCACAAGGGTCTCTGGGGCAACCCGTTAGGGGACGTCCACTCACTGGAACTACTCAGTGCTCTCTGGACAGCAGCTGGTGTGTGTCTTGGAAAGACTAGAGACTCTTACAAGAGTGTGTAGAATATCTAGAAGGATCCTAAACAGAAACCTTGTGTGGTACTTGGAAGTTCTGTAGCTTCTAATTTGCTGTAGTCTCCTTTAGTAGATCTTAGACCCAAGTTTTCACCTTTATGTATGATCTCTTTGCTTGCCTGGGAAATGTTTTTAAAAAGTTCTAGGTATAGTTCTGTGATAATGAGTATGGATTTATTGTTCACTAGTTAGTATATAGAGATGTGGCTTTCATTTTTATTATAAATAACTAAAATAAAGCTGGGCGTGGTGGCGCACGCTTGTAATCCCAGTACTTTGGGAGGCAGAGACCGGAGGATCCGGGTTCGCGGTCAGCCTCAGCTCGCTCTCTCTCTCTCTCTCTCTCTCTCTACTTAGTGAGGCCCCCCGCAACTTCGTGAGACCCGGTTTCAAAATAAAGTATAAAAAATAGAGCCGGGGGCGTAGCGCGGAGGTAGAACGCCCCTGGGTTCAATCCCTGGTACCGCAAAACCAAACAAATAAATAAATAAATAAATAAATAACCAAAATACAGAACTCAGTGAGATCCCATAGTATAAAGTATGAGGAAGCAGCTTAAATTTTAGGAAGGGTCATATCTTTTAGTAATAGTTCATACATGATTTTCCTAAGGTAGATATGAAAACTCCCTATCACATGACAGCAGGAGGAAGGATCAGGGAGCTTGTCAGGGCGGTCTTACCACCCTTCTTTTCTTAGTTCTTTTTATCATGGCCAGGGGGTTGAAGCCTGGGATTAAAGCCTGACCATGCTCACTGATCAGGTCTTTCCTTTCTCATTAATATCCTGGCCCATGGCCCAAGGACAGAGAGAAACCCACAACACTGGTAAGGACACATCCCAGGCATGTAGACTTATACTTGCTGCCATTTCTAGACTTGGACAATGTGGAATTTCTTATTTCTTGCATAGCTGCTTCATCAAATATACAGCGTACAGTGTTCTCTACATCCATCTTTAAAATTTAACAAAGCTCCTGAGTATTGCTGGGTTTTAAAATCCCTTTACCATCTATGTATGTCTGAATCTGTCTTTTTAGAAAATTTGCACTCGTGGTATTAGAAAAATATGCCCAGTGTTTATAATAGTTTTTGTATGCCCTAGTGTGAAATATAGATGCACACCAACTAACAATAGCTATAAAAATGAAATCTTGCACAGAGCGGTGCCCTGCCTTCCCAGTCAGCAGGAACAATGCTTTTGGGGTTGAAGACAAGCTTTCTCACTGGGGAGGTGCTCTTGTGGGGGCTGGGGGAGCGCAGAGAGGGGGTGATAGCAGCTTAAGAGGTGGGAGGGGAAAGTGCTGCAATTTTTAGTATAATGCATAATGTTGAAAGAAATTTTATCCCATCATAAAGATTAGCAGGCTGTGTAATTCAATTTAAAATTGGTCGGCGTGTCCTGACTATTATAAAGCCTTTCTTTTTTTTTTTTGTTTTATCACCATTCCATTATTGTATGTCGTACACCAAGATAGAATGGAGCATACAGCCAAACCATGCAAAGTCTCTTTCCATGTTTCCACCCATTGGAGAAATTGTTGGTGAATGTAAGAGATTATCTTAAAATGAGTTAAGAAAATGCTTGCTCAATTGAATGCCTCCTTGTTTTCTTTCTTTCTTTCTTTTTTTAACACAAAATGAATTTCTTCTGAGCAAGCAACCACTGAGAGTGAAATTCTTTTTAAAGCATTTGCTGGACACAGGGCTTGGTTCTCAAAATTCCAGCGTTAGCACTTATCTACAGTATCATGGGCATTACGGTGCCATTGAAAACCCAAATGCAGTGGCTTATGTTAATGCAAGACTGACAGACCCACATCTGATGGCAATTACCCATACTGGGGGGTTAATAAATGTTCTTAGAATTACTGTCTTTATTTTCTTTATTACAAGAAAAATGGGCAGCTTCCTAAGCAGAGCCTCCTGTTTCTTGCTACCAGCCCTGGTGACTTGCTAATTAACTGTTTTGGCTCCAGAGCTTCATGGGTATAATATTCATTTTAGGGAAATGCTAAACGTTTTGGCCAAAGTAGTAGAAAAAAATTAAAGGAAATTCAGCAAACATTTTTCCAAGTGTCCTTTTGTATGTGCAGGACATGAAGAGCCACTGAAATAATAATAATTCAACTTATGTGTACCAGAAGAGTGTTTGGAAAATGAACACACACTAATTTTTTTCTAATAGGGAGAGATATTACTTTTTTTTTTTCCTTTGGTGGTGCTGGGAAGATTGAAACCAGAGACATTCTACCTCTGAGCCACACACCCATCCCTATTTTATTTATTTTTTATTTGATAACAGGGTCTTGCTAAGTTGCTGAGAGCCTCCCTAAGTTGCTGTGGCTGTCTTCGAACCTGCGATCCTCCTGTCTCAGCCTTCCAAGTGAGATCTTACTATTTATTCATGTTCTGACAGGATTTCGCTGCAAGTGTGGCAGAAAATTCATCACATTCGCCAACTCTGATCAATCGGAAGTGGCTCCCTGAAGCACTTTAAGAAGGATCCTCATGTCACATGGAGACTTGGGTGGGAAAGAAGTTGTGATTGATTAGCCATGTCTGCACTGCTGTAGGATGGGAGTGTGGTTACTCATAGCCTGTGTGTTTGTTATTCCTATTTAATGTCATTCATCTTTGGTCACATTCATGCCCTCTGACTGTAGCAGACAGAAAATTGCCATGGCGAAAATGCATGCCCACTTCATGTTAACCCTTTACAGCCAATCCACACTTTCCAGTATCTTGATAAGAAAAGGTTTCTGAAATAACTGTAGCCTTGGCTTGGTGGGACTTTTAAGTTTCCTTCATTCTAGGCTGTTCCAGGTCCGTGGCAGGAGGTTCTCAGCATGTCTATGAGGCAAGTTGGGGCTCCCGCATCAATAAAGCTGTCAAGAAGATAAGAAAAATATATAACCTTTCAGGTCCTTTAAGATGGAGGAAGCAAATTAACTTTGGTTTATGATCCTAAAACTATACAGAATTAAGGTTATATAACCACTTTGATGGGAGTTAACTTTTGAAGCTTTTTGAATTCCTATTTAGACAGGATTTAATAGATCAGGAAAAACCAGTCAATTCAATTTATCCTCTTGTGTTTCTCAAATCTTGGGCTGCTCGGTTTTCTTGAGCTCCTAGCTCCTATTTCCTAAACTTCACTGCTCTGCATAGTCTCCCAGACAGGTGGTTAAACATTTAGATTCCTGGCATCTAGCTCAGACCTTTTGAATCCGATTCTACTGAGGAGTCCTAGTTGATGAGTCCTAATAATTGGAGCTGTAATGAGCTCTTGTCCAGCCAGTTCACTGCCACTTTCTTACCAGCATCCTGGCTTTAGGGATGGAATTTGCATTATCCTTAACCAGGCCATTCTATTTTGCTCTCTGTGGACTTCACTTACCTTATCTGTGAAAGGGGATAATAATTCTTATCCTATACGTTGTAAATATTAAGTAGTTTAATATATAAAGTTTTGGGGGGATGGTGCCTGAGAGAGGGTAAGTTCATAATTGCTATCCTCATTTAATTTTATTTATAAGGACTCTTGAGTATCCTTGCCAGAGGCAGCAAATCAGAACAGATCTCTTACCAGGCTTTTATAATGAAGAATAGAAGATATGTAAGAAGCTTTGTTTGGTTGAAGCATTATTAATTGAACTTGTGGAAGTATAAACCTAATAAGTTAAGTCTAACTAAGGCTTTTGGCTGCAAGAAACAAAAGGGCTTTAGGCAGCAAGGGATTTATTCCCTCATCTAACAAAAAACCCAGTAGTAAAGTATTTTTTTAGGATCTGTCATTCAGGGGTTCTGGAGTGATTTTAGGAACCTGGGCTCTTTCAGTATTCCTCTCTCCTATTCTCATGGGCCAGTCTGGTCCCAGAGATTGGAGAGAGATTGTCAGAGTTCCAGGCATAGCATGATGTTGGGTAGAAAGAGAGGGCCATTCCCTCCAGCACATCTCTGTTCAGGTGATGACCATTTCCCAGAAGCCCTTTAGCAGACTTCCCCTCATGCCTCAGTGGCCAGGATTGGAGGACACATACTCCTTAAGCCAGTCATTGGAAAAGGAGATAGACTTACTGACTAATCAAGACCCGGTAGCCTGGATCTAAGAATACTCATACCTTTCTTGAGCACATAGCTTCCCAGGGGAAGATGCACACGGGAACCAGACTGGAGGCAGTGCTGTCGAGGGTGGCTGGGGTCGGCGTTGTGTGATCCATTACCAGTGTCTGCCTTATGAATCTTGTGATGAAGTGTGTTTGCAGGACACCTGGAAGACAGTAGCATGCTATTTTCCTAGAATGAAGTCCGTGTCGTATATGACATTCTGTAATGTGGGGGACAGCACTGTGGCATGGAACGGTCAGTGACTGAGACAGTCTTGGGTAACATTTTAAAGTACTATTCTTATCATCGTGTTTTCTCTTTTCATCTTGAAAGTTTTTACTTTTTTCCTTTATTTATGCTTCTCTTTACTAGCTTCTGTTTCATCTCTTGCCTTTGCCGTAGCTCCACCTCCAGTCCCCTTCTTTTAGGTGGAAGGGGAGGCTTTGAGCCCCCTATGTCTTTTCCAGTGGAAATGATGTCAAGAGGGAAGATTAAAAATTCCTGTTAGGTGGTCAGATTCCAAAGGTCCGAGAGACTGAACCCAGCCTTGTGTCTGATGGCTGTCTGTCTGTTCCGAGCAGCTGAGCGTTCTTCTAGCTCTTACTCACCTGGAGTCATCATGTTGAGATTCCTGAGGGTCGCCTAGGAAGTATTCTTTTTTTTTCTGTGTGCGGTATTAGGGTTTGAGCCCATGGGCATTCTACCCCTGAGCCTATACCTTCAGTCCTTTTTATTTTGAAATGGGGTCTTACTAAGTTGCTGAGGCTGGCCTTGATCTTTGGATTCTCCTGTCTCAGCCTCCCAAGTACTGGGATTACAGGTGTGTGTCACCATGCCTGGCCCATTTTCTTTCTTTAATTCAAGCTTCTTCATAAACTTTTTTAAAATAAAGTTTCTCCTTTTTACCTCCCCATACACATACAAAAATAATCTGCTTCTGGGCCAAGATGTAGAGCTGTACAACTTCCTGGGTGTCATTCCCTACACCATCTTTAGCGAGATTCAGGGCCACCAAGGCCCTGAATGTCTGAGGGTTCATGAACAGCACCTGAAAGTCAGTGGTGGCCACGTAGAATGACCTGGAAGAGGCTCTGGAACCAAGGGCCAGAGCCCTAGTCATGAGGGTTCCAGGGGCCGATGTGGTCAGTACAGACCCCTCAGGACATTCTGTGACTGCCTGTTTGACATTCCCTCAGTTAAACCATTGTGTTCTGACAAACCCAAAAGGGAGAGCCTGAGAAAGTAAGTGAATATGTTGGCTTTGTTGAACTGCTCCAAGCCACCCCTGGATGACAACAATAACAACTGACTTTGAGAGCTGCACACCCTCAGTCCTATCTTCTCTATTTTACTTCACATTTTTTTTTTCAGTATTAGACCCTGTCCTTACTAAGGCAGAAAATTGAATAAACACATTTCAGAAAGATATTTTTTAACACATTCGTAGGGTTTTTTAAAAGTGTTTTTTATTTTCAGCTAATCGACCATAGCTGAGTGTTCTCATGAAAATTAAGATTTCAAAGGAGCCATGTACTTGATACACTGTTCTGAACACTTCTGATGTGTGTGCATGGGTGTGCTTCCTGCCTCATTGCATTATGTTACACAGGATCAGGGAAGTCTGCTTCTTACCTATCTCTATTGATTATGGATAAAGGGCTAGGCAGATAATGTTGACTGATTCCCCTCAAAGACACCTTCCTTGATTGCCACATCTCAGTAATTTCCTCTGTTACTCTCTTTCATAGAACCTACTAATTCCCTTCCTATCAGTTTTCACAATCTGAGTTATGTTAGTAGATATTTATTTATTTATTTATTATACAGTACTGGGGATTGAACCCATGGGCATTCTAACTCCAAGCCACACCCCCAGCCCTATTTTATTCTTAATTTTGAAACAGGATTTCACTAAGTTGTTGAGGGCCTCACTAACTTGCTGAGACTGGCCACGAAGTTGTGATCCTCCTGTCTCAGCCTGTCAAGTACTGGGATTACAGGCATGCACCACCACGCCCAGCTGATATTTACTTTTTTATTGTCTGTTGGCCCACAGAGTATAAGCCCCTAAAGGCAGATACCCTTTGCTGTTTTGTGTGTCATTATTCTCAGCCACCATCAAGCATGTTGCCTATCAAATCCTAGGACCCCAGAGAATATTTGTTGAATGTTGTAGAATGAGTGTGATCATTTCATGGACATTCTGAAATCATGTTTCATTATCTGGTCTCATCCTGACTTTGAGAGGGTCAGAGATCTAATGGGATTTAATAGGATCGGTTAGGATTTCTTTTCCACAAACCTGCTGCATTCAGAAATTAGGTTGAGGCCTGACTTTGCACGATCCTTGAAATGAGCCAAATAGAAATAAAAGTAAGGGAGAGAGAGTTAAATCACAAAGTGGGTGAATCTGAGAATGTGGGTTGAAAGTGAAATGCCACATGACAGAGTTAAAAAGCAAGAACAGTGTAACTCCAAGAATTGAAACCTGGCCAGACCTTCCTGGTAAAGGATCAACTTTATAAGTTTTGGATAGGTATGAATAGAAGTGTTTGGAATTCTCAGTTCTGCAGAATTATGCTAAACTCTGCAAAAATACCTTCTCTTCCTACCAGTGTATCTAATCTCCAGTTTCCGTTTAAAACACTCCAAAGGAATTCATTAAAAAAAAAATAAAAGTAGCCTCTTTTCATAGAAACTTGACCTCCATTTTCAGCATTTAAGAGTCACTGATCTTGGCTGTAGCTCATACTTTGAGGAGAATAATCCCAGTGAAAAATGAAAGCTGGTATTTCAGAGACATGCAGAGATGAAATACTGTGGTTGGGATGAGCCTACATATTATGAAATATCAATCTAGAAAATCTTTTGCTCCGAACTTTGAGAAACCACCTTGGTATTTGAAATGAACGATGGTTGCCACATTGGCTGAGGGTAATCAAATGTAGCCCCTTAGTCAGTGATAGAAAAAAAAAGAAATAAAAATTGGAATATTAGCATCATGGAAGATGTTTACCATTGTGTCTTTTTAAGAGTGCCCCAGTAATAGTATCAGAGACAGAAGAAAGTTTGGAAGAACAGTAGCTGGATCCAGAGAGCTCATTCCTACGACCTTAAATTGCTATCTGAATTAAGCTCACAGTTAAGATGGCTAAACAAAAGTCTTCCATGAGTCAAATGAAAGAAAACGCCTTAAACCATAATAGTAGGAGTTAAAAAAGAATAGAAGAGAGTATCCGAAGAATGACATCTGAGCAGTCTTCAGTGTCCATGACATCTGAAGAAATGAGTGACTATATGCCCTGGGTGTTATTGGATGAGACTTGCGGGTAGTGGTAGATTGATTTAAGAAATCAGGATTCATGCTCATGGGCACAGTCTTCAGAAAAGCCTCTCAGTTTCTCTGAACTAAAATTTTCTGATCTGTTAAACAAACCATATATATTATCTCTGATTCAAAACCTGATCCTGAGCCAGGCGCGGTGGCACACGCTTGTAATCCCATTACTTGGGAGGCTGAGACCAGAGGATCCGGGTTCATGGCCAGCCTCAGCTACTTAGTGAGGCCCTCCACAACTTAGTGAGATCCTGTTTCAAAGTAAAGAATAAAAAATAGGGCTGGGGATGTAGCTCAGAGGTAGAATGCCCCTGGGTTCCATCCCCAGTACCGCAAAAAAAAAAAAAGTTCAAAACCTGATCCTGTCATTGTGTGATATGGTGGAAGAGGAGAGGATTGGTCTGCAAAGTCAGGCATTGTGTGTTGCAGTCAAATCACTGGGCGACTTTCCAGGAGTCATGTACCCTTGCTAGGTCTCAGTTTCCCACTCCATAGAAGGGATGGCTGCGATCTGTGAGGACTCAGCTAGGTTGGAATTTCAATAAGCCTGGAACTAGAGGATACGAGGTCAGGAGCACCCTGCTGCCCCTTGATTTTTCTGTTGGAAGCAAAAGGAAAGAGCTGGCCCTGCACATAAATTAGCATGGATTCTTTGATCTGACCCAGTGACTTGGGGGCCTGAGAAGATGCACACACATGTCCTATTTGGGCCTGGGCAGCAGGTTCATTTATAAAGCGTGGCCTCTGCAAAGCCAGCTGTCAAAACAGCAGTGATTTGCCAGAGAGGCCCAGGGGTGAAAACTTTCAGATGAAGGGATACAACGAGGAAGAAATACAGGCACCTTCCTCACATAATGAATGACCATTCCATTAACTCCGTCTATTGATTCCAAATCCTGGCAACAAAGGCTGGCGAAATCTTTAAGTGAGTAATGTTAAACATGCAGCAGTAATTCCCTTCTCTTTTGAAATGGCAACACATTATGTGTGTGATGGGTGTAGTTCATTCCATTCATTTATTTGTCCATTCATTTTTTTTCACTCATTCAACTACATCAAGTCCTTACTATGCACAGACCAATCTTTCTCTGCATTCCCCAACAAAAGAGCGCTCCTTAAGACAGGTTTTTAAAAATCAAATTTAGCTTCTCAGTAGCAAATGAATGGTATACTTCAGGATATGTATAATTGATGACATCTTAGAATAAAATAAAAATAGGATTTGCAACACTTTCAGGACATGATGAACCCAAAATTGGAGTACAAACTACTCATGTCCTCATGATTTTCAGCCAGGATAGAATTATTTTTCCATCCATTCATTCATTTATTCATTCATTCACTCACTCACTCATTCATCCATTCATTTGATAAATAATTATTGAAGCCTGCTGGGAATACAAAGATGAATTGAATGAAGTCTGAACCCTTCTGGGGTCTATAGTCAAGCAGGAGAGAGAGCTGTGTAGACAAATTCTCATTCTATGAACTGCAAGCACTTGGCAAGCTCAGAGCTCAGGATGTGAGTGGAGGAGTGGAGGAGTGGCTGGCAGAGGCCAGATCACCAAGGGTTCTCCTTACCACACCAGGGAATTTGGCCTGTGTCTGCAGGCAATACTAGGGAATCTGAGCCGGGTGTGCTGCAATCCCAGTACTTGGGAGGCTGAGACAGGAGGATCATAGGTTCAAGGACAGCCTCGGCAACTTAGCAAGGCCCTTTGCAACTTAGTGAGACCCTGTTTCAAATTAAAAAAATAAAATAGGATGGGGGTATAGCTACGAGGTAGAATGCCCCTTGGGTTCAATCCCCAGTACTACACACACACACACACACACACACACACACACACAGAATCGGGGAGGATTGGAGAGTGGGTGAATGTTTTAAGTGTGTGGAGGGGGTGTACGTGATTAGATTTGTCTCAGGTGTTTTAGTTTGCTAGGAGTGTCAAAACAAAATCTGAGACTGGGTGGCTTAGACAACAGACATTTATTCTCTTGCAGTTCTGGAGGCTGAAGGCCCAAGGCTTGGTTTTCCTAGGTCTTTCTCCTTGGCTTGCGGATGGCCGTCCTCTTGCTGTGTCCTCACGTGGTCTTTCCTCCGTGCATGTCGTTCCCTAGTGTCTGAATGTCCATATTTCTTCTCAGAAGGACCCCATTCAGATCAGATTACGGCCCACCCTAATGGCCTCCTTTTAACTTAATCACCTCTTTAAAGACTCTATTTCCAGATACAGTCATATTATGTGGTACCAAGGGTGTGAGGGCCTCCTGATACAAATTTGGGGGATGGGGATCAGGACATAATTCAGTCCATAACAGAAGTAACCCAAAGGTGGGGGACACCCATGCCTTGCTAGAGGGTATGGCTGTGTCTGATAACTTGCAGAGGGTGATGTGTGTTGTAATGAACAGTTTAAGGCAAAGGCAGGGTGTGCACACCTGACATCACATGCCTGGGAGCACGGACCCTCACAGTACAGGGGCCACCTCTGCTCTTTTTGTTCATTTTACTGTTTTGTTTGGAACTATGTTCTGCAGACAGTGTGCTTCCCACCTGTGCTCTGATTACCTAGATTCCTTAAAAATAGGTAATGGAATTATTGAAAGGTGAGCTTCAATGAACACCTTATGCCATATGCATCCTACTATGAGAAAACATGGATTTAGGGAAAAAATAGTGTAAATTTCTCTCTTGAGCTGCAGGTACTTTAAGATGCAGGAGGCTAGGTCTCTAGAACATGGAAAACTACAGGTAAGGAAGGAAAATGTGGAAAGTGACATAGACCTCCAGCGTTATTTCCAGGAACCTTAGACCCCAAGGGCCATGATGAACCGTCCAGAAATCCTTTCCTGCTGAGGAATTGTAGTATAGACTTTGTACTGCTTTATCTTAGAGGGAGGCTGTGGAATTAGGCCACAAAGCTATTCCCAGGGAGATGGTTGGAACTGGTGTTCCAGAGACACCAAACCTTAACTGGGGGAGACCTCATGATTTCACACCCCCGAGAAGTCTTCCTAGTAGCTCCGATTAAGTGGAGCTCTTACTAGTAGACCCCATCGCCAGGCCAGGGGTGAGGAGAAGCACACATGAAAGCAGAAATAAATGTGGCCCTCCATTCTCTCTCTCTTATCACTGTCACTATTGATCGAAATAACCTTCCTGGAGAGATTTATTTGTACATTTTATCCGTGAAATGCTTCATTAAAATGGGGAGTTATAAAATGGGAAAAGTCAATTTTATTGGATCCTAAATTTTACTCTGTGTGGCTTCTTGTCCGGAGTGCAAATTATTAAAATTGACACAGGACGTGTGTGCAAGGTAATATTCCCTTTCGTAGGCACTTTTCTAAATTTCAAGATAGTCTGTAGAGTGGATTAGATTATACCGTGAGTGGGGACTCTGAAAAGAAAATAGAATTGTGTATTGATGCCTTCAGAAATATTATTTGATGGCAATAAAATATTCCCTGAAATTCCCTTCAGAGGGGAGAAAATGGAGTTTGTTTGCAGTAATTGCATTTTCTAGCATTTGCTCTCACACTTTCCAATATAAGCCAATTGGAACCTGTGATTTGGTTTTGCTTATTGGCAAAAGTACCATGTAAATTGATCTGTGATGCATTTAAAGAAGATGCTTTGAAAGTTTGGAAATTGAGATGGCTTTTTCTTATTAGATTTCGAGAGTATTAGGGTTCATTTCTATATTTTAGTCTAATGCAATATTAGCCAAATATGTTCTTTTTCAATTTAGTTTTAATCAAGTTCTAGAAGACCATTTTCATCTAGCCCCAGCGGTGCTGTTAAGGCAGAGATTTTATTTCCACTGTCAACCCTCCATCCTGGTTTCTGCAGCCCAGCGACTCAGAATCACTGCACACCGAAATCCTGCATTCACCTGCCCACATGTATTTCAGCACACAAAAATAGTAGCAGTTGTTACAAAAAGATTTTTTATTCCTGTTTGCAAGGTTAAAGAGGGGGAATCGAAAAAAAGCCTCTAAAATTGTTATTTCTTTTTAAAGACATGGCCTTTATACCATGTGTTATTTTTATTTAATTTGATCTTCACCATACTTAATGGTGTAAAATGCAAACACGTAGGATTTACGTTTGTTCCTCTAATTATTCAGTAGAATAATTGCCACTTATTTTATAATTATTGCTAGAAGGAATACCTTTCTCTCGGTTGCTTTTTAAAAGGCTTTGTGTGTGTGTATGTGGGGGGGGGGTGTATGTGAAGCCCAAAGCATTATTCTTCAGCTCACCATAGACTTTGTCAGTGAATACTTCTAGTTTATTAAAGATATGTTTTGAATATTCTCTTATGGTGGTAGGAAGAAAGTAGAAGATAGACCCGTTCTCCTGAATGAAGTTACAATGCAAAACAAGAACAGGAGAAAAATGATCACCATCCTTCCCGATCTGACTTAATTTTCATACCCACTTTGTAATGCAAATTGTACAATTAGTCTCCCTTTCCTGATGGGTCATATGAAGGTTAAATAATATGCTTTGTATTTGAGTCTCACGGGGAATAAGTGACAGAACTGGGAACTTGATCCCGAGTCCATGTGACCCCGAAGCCCATGACCTTTCCTTAATGCCACATATTTATATATTCCCATGAGTTTCAGTGATAAACATGCACACAGCTGATTGAGATAAGACTTGACAATGTCTTTACCAATTTTTCTTAGGATATCTAGTAACACCCTGATTTGGGTCCAGTTTTCTGAAGTTGGAGGAAGTAGACTGAAAGGAAGTAGACTTTAGGAGCTAGTCTGTTCGGATCAAACCTGTTGTATGTATAGGTATAAATCGTTCTCAACAAGCCCAGGCCCTCATTTGTAAGGTAAAGCCTGGGTAGAATAAACAGTGGGAGAGACGACCTTAGGATTCCTGTCATTCAGCCAGACAGCGATGTTCCAGTGTAACTGAAGTTGAGTTCAGTGGATGGTTAGCACCACAGCTTCGCCTTGAGAAGGCGCCATGTTGGTCTGGATAATGACTTTGCGATACTCAGTTGGGAAACAAGGAAGATATTGTCATTTCTTTTTACTACCTTGTGTTTGTCTTTACATGCATATGAATGTGAAAAATGTGTGTGTGTGTGTATGTAAATCATAATAAATTATGTTGGAATAAGGTTATGGTGGAGACAGGAGTGCATACAAATAAGGAGCTTCCGGGTGACAGTCAAATCTCTGAGCTCTTTTCATGGTCTCTAAAAATCCTGGCTACTAACAGCTTCATGGTTTGCACTTCTTAATTATGCTACCTGCCATAAGTGCAAGATATCGGTGACTACTGAGGTCCAGAGGGAGTCTGCCTTCCTGGAGGGAAGGGGAATGGACTGCTGTCTCCTTTGTGTGGATGAAGGCTTATAACATCTCTGGCGCCTTGGGATTCTTCTTCTGGAGGAGGCTAAGGAGGAAGAGGGAGCCTGTCAGCTGTGGCTTCTTACCCTGGCTCTAATTCCTGCAGCGGACCATCAGGCTTTTGCTGAGTCTTCCCTGCATTCTTTCTGGGTTTCTGGCTCGGCCCTGACATTATTGTAATATAGTTTTCTGTGTTTAATATTTCTTAGACTTGGTTTCCCATTGCAAGCATGGAAGAAACCCTAATGCATGAGTTTCAGAGGAGAAGGTAGCAGTCTGAACCTGCCGTGTGTGGCTCCATCAGCAAGTGTGAGTATTAACGTGAGAGCTGTCAGGACTTGTGAAAATTAATGGAGCCTGACGGGGGACAGACTGAGGTCAGAGACGGAGCTTGCCCCGACTGAATGTTTCTGGTGGGTTTGCAGCTGAGGCAAGTGAGTGCAAATTGTGGAGCCAAGAGGGATTCCTGGAGGTCCCATTCATTCATTTAGCAAGGAGGCAGGGGACACCAAGTGCCAGGGCTTTTCCTAGATGCTAGGTGCCTCCTGGAACTGACAGAACCCCCTCCCTGCCTCCAGGCTGGACTCAGCCCTTCTCTGATAGTGGCCCTCAGGAACCACCAAGCACCAAGAGGAATGTCTCCTTAGCCCATCCCCAGTTTCATAGTTCTTCTGTCTTCATAACCACTGATGTGTTTTTTCTTCCTTTCATCCTGCAGAATTTTCTGCTTGGCCAGTTTTCAGGCCCAAGTTATTCTTATTCAGTCCTCAGTGGAATAGGCAGTCTTCAAGAGTTTGAACATTTTTTTTCCTGTTCCGGCTGGAGTCACAGTATTAAAAATATAATCATAATTTTAGACATGATAGAAAAATTGCCTTCTTCTGTCTACCTCTGGGGTACCACAAGGTCCCTTTATGCCCCTGGCTGTAGGGACCAGTGTTTTAAAACAGGCCTCTGGCATTGCTCATGCAGACTGAAGGTTTCAGAAATGTGATCATATTGTTTAGAAACAGTCCCACGATAATAGGACTATGTGTCTGCTTCATTCTTTTGATGCCCAGAAAGTGAAGTGGTTTTCTCGCACCTTGGCAAGGGGAGGTGAGCCTCAAGGTTGTGTTTCTGAGTCTGATGTCTGGCATCTGGGAGCCATAGCAAGTTCTTCTTCTGTTCTGTCCTCTCTCTATTGTTTTTCTTTCTGCTGCAGAGTGAGCTTTATGTACTGTGAGTGTTCCGTCACTAATAATTTTGTTTTCCTAGTCTATCTTCAAAATCTATAATTTACAAGAATGGAAGGGAATGGGCATAGGGATTGGAGATCTTAAAATGTGTCACGTTTTATAGAACTAGGTTTTTGTTGACTTGAGGAAAACTGGAAAGCCACGCTGGCTTTTCGATGTCGGCTTCAAAAGAGCTATTGCTGTATGCTGGGGTTTCCCTTGGTTTTAGCAGAAGTATATAGGAGATAGCAATTGGTTAGCATTACTTACCAGATCCCTGATAAAGAATGCGTGTGGAAGGTGGTATTTGGCTTTAGCCACAACCTGAGAAGCCATTTTGGTTGCGGTATTTCCCATACTCCCCATTCATGAGGGACCAAGACTTCGATTCAAGAGCCATCTTCTAGCAAGTGGCAGGCAGATCCCCAAGAAAAGTACATATACAGAAACTGACCTTGGATTTTGGTTCAACCTAAACTTAAGGTGTTTTTTTTTTAGAGAAATACATTCTATAATTATTTATAGCAGAAAAATAGGTTTCACTTTTATGATACTTAACTTTGAGGGGCACTACTTTTTATTGGGGAGGGGCAAGCTAGCAAGAGAATCCTGTTTGGGCTGGGCATGGTGATGTACACCTTTAATCCCAGTACTTGGGAGGCTGAGACTTCAGGTTTGCAGGTTCGAGGACAGCCTCAGCAATGTAGCGAAACTCTCAGCAACCCAGGGAGACCCTGTTTCAGAATAAAAATTAAAAAAAAGGGCTGTGGGTATAGCTCAGAGGTAGAATGTCCCTGGGTTCAAAAAAATGAGAGAGGAGAGGAAGGGAGGGAGAGCGAGAGAGAGAGAATCCTGTTTGGCCAGGGCATTGCTTATATATGTTAATTTTAAAATGGTGCCCACATGGCCCGGTTCTCACTTCTGCCTAGGCCAATTAACAGGTTTTTCTCTCTCCAGTCCCTAAAGGCATTTGGGATTATTATCTCAAACTTCTATTCTCCTATCCAACCTCCATCCTAGTTCTTATAATATAGCCAACACGCTTTTACATTCTGGGGCCTTACATAAAGTTGGCCTTCCCTTCTTGGGGTAGGCTCCCAAATTCTCTGCAGCCATCCTTTCCTTGAATATTTATCCAAAGTTTCCTGAGGGGTAGATAAGAAATTACACCAACAGCTCCAGTAGCATTGGGGCGATGCCTTACCTGAGCCAGGATGTTGTCATAGCACGATGCTGACATTGCCCCTATGTCCCATGGAGGAGAAGCCCATGACCCAGCCAGAGAAACATCCAGAATGGGGAGGAGTTCTATTTCATGATAAAAACAAAAAGACCCCTAACTGCCTACAACTAGAGAAGAGATCACCATAGATGGGGGAATAGATGGCAGGCAGGGGACTCATGTAGGAGGTAGGCCTCGAGCTCTGTTTTATCGGGCCATTACACATTTGGGTTCAACTGAAACAGTACTGGCCTGGGAGGCAAAAGAACTAAATGGTTGTCCCGCTTGCGCCGCCATCTTTGACTGTGACTCTGCACAGCAAGTAGCAGCACCTCCCTGGCCCTTAGTTTCTTCATCAATAGAATGGAGTCGGATGAATGAGGGGTTTTTCTTTCTAATTTTTTTTTTTTGAGCCAGGGATACTATCTTCAGATAAAGTCTTCCTGTAAGTTGCAAAATCAGGTAACATGGAGGCTCTGGTGAACATGGGAGCATCTCGTTCCCCTGTGGTTTGCCTCATGTTGGCTGCCTCGCTCCGGCCCTAGAGAGGACACAGTTCTCAGACGTGCTGTGATCCACAGGAGCTGCTGTGACCCATTGAATGTCCAGAGTGTTATAAGGAAGGGAGGCTGACCTTGACACAAGTCACTGTGTGTTCACTTTGAAGCTTAACTGTTAAAGATTTTCACGAGACACGCACACAGTTGAAGATCTTAAACTTTTCTAGGTATTCTAGATATCCGATTCCTCGCTATATGCTCTAGAGGAGCACCCCCATCTGACCGTAAGAGGAAACTGGAGACGTTCCAAATGAGTAGACGCTCTTGAGAGAAACGGAGTCTGGATGCCTTCTAGCTCCGATGATACCATTCACTGTGGATGAGAGGCCAGTCCTGGCACATTTTCTGTATTCAGTAAACATGGGAAGAGATGGGTGTCCACATGAGAGGAGGAGGAAAGAAGTGGCATGACGGGGGCAAAGGTGGTGCCAGGTTCGGATCCCTCAACGCAGGGGCCTGTGTTTGCACTTGAGCTGGCTGGAGGCCTCCGAGGCCCACCCACCTTTACCTCTAGATCCAGATGCCTTTTTGGCCCCGATAATAATTTTATTTCTTAAAGGACACATTGGAGCCGGGCATGGTGGCGCATGCTTGTAATCCCAGTACTTGGGAGGCTGAGCCCGGAGGATCCAGGTTTGTAGCCAGCCTCAGCTACTTAGTGAGGCCCTCCGCAACTTAGTGAGACCCTGTTTCAAAATAAAGAATAAAAAACTAAGGCTGCGGGTGTAGCTCGGAGGTAGAATGCCCCTGGGTTCAATCCCCAGTACCGCCAAAAAAAAAAAAAAGGACACATTGGGCTATGCCAGATTCTATGCTGTTAGAAAAATCGAGCTTTTCTATATTCACAAAATATTCCATATTTAGTGTGTGTGTTGTGTGGTACTAGGGATTGAACCTCGGGGAATTCTACCTCCAAGCTATTTTCCAGTCCTTTTTATTTTTTGTTTGGAAACAGGGCCTCACTAAGTTGCTGAAGCTGGCCTCGAACCTGAAATCCTCCTTTCTCAGACTCCCAAGTACTGGGATTACGGGAATGTGCCACCACGCCTGGCTTCAGATGCGTTTCTTTGAAAGGAATGACTTTGTGCCTGGCATTAGGGAGTGATTCAATTTTCGGATAAACTGATGATTTCTTGGGTTGGGGGGCTAATCATCATAATCATCATCAAAACAATAACAACATAGCTTTTGAATCTTTTGAGTGACTGGGAAGTGTCAGAAACCACGCAGCTTCTTTATGCCTAGGATCTTGTTTAATCCTCACCAAACCTTCAATGCCATCTTATTACTTTCTCCCACTCTGTAGTTTAAAAAGTGTGACTTGGAGGTTAGTTGGCTACATCGGATGTCAGCGGATAGAACAGAACACTTTATGAGGGCTTAAACTTGGAAGAAAATGTGACAGCAGCTTGCACGTTGTCCGTCCAAGATGTTGAGCTCCATTCCAGGAATTCTTAGGAAGCCCCTGGTGAATCTTGCAAGGGCTCATTCATTGCATTACTTATTCAACAAATATGAATTGTGTGCCCGCCATTAGGAGGGATTGAACTGGGTACTTTGGGTCAAACAAGGAACCACAAGCCATTATCCATCCATTCCTTCAAGTCTAAGGGGAGGCAAGTCACACATGAAAAGCAAAGCCAAAAAAAAAAAAAATGGAGTAATGATACACAAATTGTTTGTACCATGCACATTCTTTTGAAGCTTTATCTCATTTTATCCTTGTCACAACCCACCAAGAAGGTGCGTTATTATCACAATTTTCAGTGCACTTTAGAAGCACAAGGAGTCTGTGCAAGGTCATACCGCTAATACATGGCACAGCCTGAGGCTTTGCCCCAGGCTTCCTGTACAGATTAAGTTGTAATAGTTTAAAAACTGAATGATGAAGGATGGAGATGTGAGGAGTCTAATGAGGGTGTATTGAACAATTTCCATAGAAGTAAAGAGGAAAAGGAGAGTGTCAGGCAGTAAGCTGCCAATGAGGTAGCATGATGAGAGGGCTGAGGAAGAAGAGAGAGGGAGGGGAATGTCAGACAGGAAGGAGGAGAATTTGGAGAGTGCAGCCTCAGTAATCAAGGGAAAAGGTAGGTCAGAGGCAGTGCGTCACTGTGGAGTGATCAGCAGAGGTGAGCATGAGACAGGCCTTGGCTTTGGCTGCTAGGAGGTTAATAGTGATACTCCAGTGAAGCTTTCAGAAGAGTACAGGAACAGAATCCATGGCATTGGATAACTTCTCAGTGACTCCTTGTCTATAGCTGTTAAATCTGATGATATAGTGGCCCATCAGGCAAAACCCATGTGGTAAGTGGGCCAGGTGGGAGCAGAAACAGATGTGTGAAGGTCTATTGGGGAATGGGAGTCAGTGTTGCCTGATCTTTTGATTTTCCAGAAAAGACTTGGAATCCCAGATGTGATATCTCTCGAGTTCCAAATGTCAATTCATTGTTTTTGATTTGTTTTGTTTTTTATGGAAAACCCAGTCAAGGGCTCACCGTAACACATCTGTGGGCTGAATTCAGTCTACCAGCTGGTAGCTTCTGGACTCCTCTTCCCAGAGATTTCGAAGTGACATGAGGAAGTATCTCAGAAGCAGCAAGGTCAAGGCCAAGCCCTGTTTAGGGCTGTGTAGTAGGCATGCGTGCCTGCGGATGTGTTAGGGGTTGCTTATTTTTCTCTTCTTGGGACGGGTAAATAGAAACTCACTACAGAGGGCGATTCCATAGATAAAGAGGCCCAAAATAGCAAAGCTAGGAGATGTCTGGAAGAGGAAGAAGGTGCCAGTGGGAGTTGGAGGAAAGAGATAAAGAGACCAAATATTGGACAGACAGGAAGATGCAAACAGATGCATATGTTCCATGCAAACATGGGACGTTTGGAAGGTGAACAGACCTTGTTCCCATCTTTATTCCTGTGGTTATGGGATGTATTGGATGTCCAATGAGGGGGTTCGAGGAGCCTGGGAGCTGCAGCTGGTGGCTGCCTGGGGGATAGGTGGTGGCAAGAGCGTGGTGCAATTCAGACTGTGGAGTAGCGGTGAAGACCCAGTTGAGTTTCATGTCCTGAGAACCTGTTTATGGGACACCAGGGTGCGAAGAAGATTCAGACTTGAATAATACCCAGAGGCGGACTCTGGTGCCTTATCAACGTGCTCGTGGTCCACAGCTCTGACCCAAGGGCTTAGTTTCCACAGTTCATCCATTCTTCTGTTGACCAACATCACCCTGCTGTATCTGTGAATTGCCTACACTATGGTTTACGCAAAGCTTTCTTTAAATCGCCTCTTACATAGAAAATGAGCCAGACATGGTGGCACATGCCTATAATCCCAGTCCTTGGGAGGGTGAGACAGGAGGATGGCAGGTTAGAGGCCAGCCTCAGCAATTTAGCAAGGGCTTCAGCAACGTGGTGAGACCCTATTTCAAAATAAAAAATAAACAAAAGGGTAAGAGGGCTAGGGGTATAGCTCTGAGGTAGAACCAAAAACTAAAAAATAAAAATAAAGAACCCAAATATAAAAAATAAAATAGAAAAATGAAGATATTTATCATTACTTAACGTTGGTATATTGTATTTTTCCAAATGTGTGTGTGTGTGTGTGTGTGTGTGTGTGTGTGTGTGTATGGTACTGGGGATTGAACCCAAGAGCATTCTACCTCTGAGCTACACATCCAGCCCTCTTAAAATTTAAAAGATTTTTTTTAAATAGGGTCTCGCTAAGTTGCTGAGGGCCTCAATAAGTTACTGATGCTGGCCTTAAACCTGGAATTCCCCTGTCTTAGCCTCCCAAGTACTGGGATTACAGCCTGTGTACCACCATGCCCAGCCCAAATATAAATTTTTAAAATATGCAAAACTAGCCGGGTACACACCTGTAATCCCAGTACTTGGAAGGCTGAGATAGGAGGATCATAGGTTCAGGGACAGCCCAGCAAATAGTGAGACTCTCATCAACCTAGTGAGACCCTGTTTCAAAATAAAAAAAAATAAAATAGGGCTGGGGGTATAGCTCAGAGGTAGAATGCCCCTGGGTTCAATCCCCAGTACCACAAACAATAATAATAATGATATAAAATAAAACATACAAAACTGACATTTTGTCAAGGGTTCATCTCATCTTGTCCATCAATTAGCAGAACATATATATCATGTCTCAGGAGAGATGGAAATGGTTAGCTGGTGGTGTTCTTTAGGTCGTTCAGAGCAAAGGTATTTTTCCATGTAGGAATAACTATATATGGCCTTGGTTTTTTATTCAAGCAGGTCGACTTAGATGGCCTGATCTGAATAAAATGGATCAAAGCAGGCACCTCTTTGTCTGACAATTTGAAAGTGATGCTATTTGAATACCAAGAAGTTTGAAGCTTGACTGCAGAGCCTTCCAAATTAATCTAGTCTGTAAGAAAAAAAAAAAAGAAAATGCCATCAAGTAACAGGAGATTTGTCAGCTGCCCTGCTTACACTTTTCATATAAAACATAAAGGTTGGCAGATTATAGATGAAAGGTCAGTTTGACAAAAAAGAAAATATGTCAGACAATCTCATAACATAGGTAACAGAGGATAGAAGTTGGAAACTACTATTGGATTCCCAGAAAGAGATGAGTTTGTTGGCGATGTGTAAATATCATCACAGCTTCTGCGGTTGTTCATTTTAGTGGCTACTTCTTTATGCTGAGTCTCCAAAATCTGATTTAAAAGACACGGAGGATGCCTGTCTTCCTAGGAAGATTTACTTTGCAGCAATGTTGCTTTTTTTTTTGAATGGTCCAAAGGGGAAAATGTACTTCCTTTGCCCTATGTCCTGGTCTCACCCATTCCGAACCAGAGCTCTGAAATGAGGACAAATGGAGAAGCCAGGTCCTCCCGCAAGAGCAGTGGTGCATAATGAAAGGGTTTACAGTGCATCCATCATCATGAATGATTAAAGGGAACCGGACAACCACCGAGTGATGTGTACAAGTAGAGTTGCTCAAAGATTTACTCAGGCAGGACCTGCCTAGGAACAGACTTCTGTCCAGGAAAATGTTTTAGCCTATTTTGGCTTTGGGAGCACAAGTGAATCTGGGGGTGCAGTATCAAGCCAATGGGGTCACACAGACATGATAGTAGAGTTGCGGGGCCTCAAGAATTTCCACCCTGTGTGGTACTGGGAATCTGTGGCTGTTAATACCATCTTTCATGTGTGCCTCAAGCGCAGGCATTGTGCAAAATATCATCACCATTCTAAGTGGCTTGCAACATACATCACACTCCTAATTGCCAAACTTGCATAAACATGCAATTGAGAGAGGCTTTCTATTTTCGGTGAGCTCTTCAGGACAGCATTGCAAATAACTGAGGCAGAAGGCGTGTCCCACAAGCAGCGTGGGCTGGAAATCAGGAATATGCATTGACTCTTGGCCTCGGCGTTTCTGGTTTCATCTCTCGGCAGTGTTATTTTCTATCAGACTACTTTCATCTCTCTTAAGCCTCCCATTAATGCACGTGCTATATATGCCATTCTATTACCCTTAGAAACTAAAAAATTAAAAGTTAAAGAAAAATGGTAACATTACCAAACATCCAGTCTTAGAAACCACTACAATATTAGTAGCCACATTTGCAGTGTGCTGTGGAGATGGTGAACACTCCGTGGTGTAATCTTTGCAGTTTGCATTGCTCAAATAAATGCCAGTGGACCGATGATGGAACTGGGGCCCCCTTCTCAGCCTCCCCCCAAAATTCTGTTCCCCACTAAGCCTCCTTAATTAGATCATTGACTCTGGCTTGCTGGTAAGGACCGATTCTTACAACAAGTGTATCCAATTTCCTGCTAGTGGTAACTTTAATTCTTCCTGGAAGAGCAGGATACATTAATTTTGCATTGGATCCAGGAGTCGCAGGAAGCTGGACTCATCGGTGCTGTTGTCCCACTCTTTTTCCTCCATAGTAAAATGAGCAGCAACCCAACAGTGAGGCTTGTGAGATGGGTAGTGACAGAGTAGAGAAAAGGGCATTAATCTCAGGATGGGGACAGCTGCCCTGTACTATCTCCCTTTCGATTTTGGTTAGTATAACATCACGGTGAGTTATTAATATGTATGATCTGTACTTTATTCAAACATTATAAATCTATGCAGAAGTCTGGTGTTTGGGTTTTCCTTTATAGCTTTCATTCTTCTTCCCAGAATTATCTCATTTTGATCGGGAAACTTTTGCATAAAAAGCACACACTGAGAACTCCCATTTCCATACCATAAATATTAAAAGGGGGTTAAGCGTTACAGTTTCTTCTCCCATCCCAATGGGAGGAAAGTCAGTCTTCCAATCAGGGGGCCCTTAATAATATTCTTTATATTCACAAGCCAAAAGGTAAACTTAAAATTAGATTTGGAATATGAAATTGTACTATGTGGTTCCTTTAGTATATTTAAATTGTAGAATGCTTGGTTTTGCCCTATCTTTTGTATGAAGGATATACTAAAAATCTAGCATTTATCTGAGTTGTTAAGAATAGGTGGTGGGCTTATTTTTGGAGGACCAAACCGAGCCCAGGCCATCTCTTAAGGATCATGATAAAAATGCTTTTCCCTGGATAATTATGAAGTATAGATTCATTACCATGTAGATTCACCACAGTCAATCTGTAGCATACAGAAGAGGGAAATGAAACTAGAAAGCTTAATATCTCCTTACTAGCTTTCTAGCTTCTTAGCAGCTTCCTATCTCCTGTTTATTTTCCTCTTTGTTAACATCAAGGAGCACTCATAAATTTTGGTTCGCATGGAAATATGAAGGAATGTATGAGCTATTTCATTTGGGCGAGCGAGCCGTCTGCTAATCACACAGTCTTGGCTGTTGCACTTTCTG
This sequence comes from Glis glis, assembly GCA_004027185.1. Lineage (NCBI taxonomy): Eukaryota > Metazoa > Chordata > Mammalia > Rodentia > Gliridae > Glis > Glis glis. The sequence goes on along the minus strand of PVJS01002361.1, from coordinate 46,677 downwards.
ATGGGAAATGAACGTGCTAATTGGTGCTCTTTTTTTTCTTCTTCTTCTTTCAGGAAACCTGCCATATGAATATAAAATAGTGATTGCTGGGAATCATGAACTGACATTTGATAAGGAATTCATGGCAGACCTTGTTAAACAGGACTACTACCGTTTCCCCTCTGTGTCCAAATTGAAACCAGAGGACTTTGACAATGTTCAATCCCTCCTGACAAACAGTATTTACTTGCAAGATTCAGAGGTAACAGTGAAGGGATTCAGGATATACGGTGCGCCTTGGTAAGTGTTCATTCAAAGTTCCCTCCCCCTCTGTTTTTAAGCTGGGCACCAAGAAAGCGTGATTTGAGCTTGGAGATTTTAAATGAAAATGAGCAATATGGAAGGAAAGTTTATTACTGATTTCCAATAAAACATATATATGTGGTACTGCTGCAAAGCAGTGTTTGTTATGTTCATTGTGAAACGGATTCCTTCAGGCAAGATCAGTGAGAGTAGGGCTTAGGCAGATGCACACATATTTATGTGATTGGGGTTGCGTGTGTCTGTGTGACACAGAAGGATTTGGGGACGGTCACCATGTTACCTTTCATGCAGATTTAGCTACTCGGGACATCCCATTAGCCTTAGGTAGCTCATTTCCCTCTGATTGCATACTGGAAGCAAACCTAAAACATCTTGCTTAGATTAGGGTTTCTCTGCACATCAGAATGACCAGCTCTGTAGAAATAGATGGTGGAGCCCCACCCTAAAAGGCTGTGATTTTCCTCCAGTAGATGAAGCCCAGCAATTCAGATTTTTCAAAGCTCCCCAGGTGAGGCTGATGCGCAGGCAGTGTGGAAGTTATTGACTGAGAGCTCAGGACTAGAATTCTCAGAACTGCGCTCTAGAAAACTTGGAGGAGGAGCATATCCTTTGGGGCCAGACAGGAAGCACTTTGGATCTTGGCTCTGTTGGTTCGCAGTTGTCAGGTGGATGAGCTTTGGTTTTTGTATCTTTACAGGTTGTGAAAATAAGCTGCGTCTGGTGGCACATGCCTATAATTCCAGTACTTGGGAGGCTGAGACAGGAGAATTGCAAATTCAAGGCCAGCCTCGGCAACTCAGCAAGACCCTGTCTCTAAATAAATAAATAAATAAATAAATAAATAAATAAATATGAGCTGGGTGTGGTGGTGCACACCTGTGGGATCCCAGCACTTGGGAGGCTGAAACAGGAGGATTGCAGGTTCAAGGCCAGTCTCAACAATTTAGCGAGACCCTGTTTCAAAATAAAACAGGAGCCAGGTGTGGTGGCACACGCCTATAATCCCAGTACTTGGAAGGCAGAGACAGGAGGATCACGAGTTTGAAACCAGCCTCAGCAACTTAGTGAGGCTTTCAGCAACTTAACATGATCCTGTTTCCAAATAAAAAATAAAACAGGGCTGGGGGTGTAGTTCAGAGGTAGAATCCCCTGTGTTCAATCCCTAACACTGCAAAATGAATGAGTGAATGAATGAATGAAGAATGAATGAATAGGGCTGGGGTGTGGCTAGGAGGTACAATGCCCCTGGGTTCAATCTCCAATAAATAAATAGGGCTCAGTGGTAGAGCACCCCAGGGTTCAATCTACAGAAAGAAGATTAAACAGGTGACATTTACAGTGGACTTAGGAGCGTGCTGGCAATTTGCTTAGGATAATATTTATCATTTTTCTGTCCTTGGCTTCTGCCACCAAGAACTTATGTGAACTTGGGGAAGTCACTTTGCCCCAGAGCCAGTATTCTTGTCTTTAAAATGAGTTTTGGACCAGATGATCAGCAGTATCAGGGAATTCTGTTTTTCTTTTCTTTTTTTTTTTTTTGAGGACTCTATATGTATATTGACCCTTTACTTGCCCCATCTGGAAAATCACCCTCGTCCCTCCCTAGGAACTGTGGGTAGGGCTGGAAGAGGACAGGCAGAGTGAATTCAGATTGCTTTTCCCACTCAACAGTTTGTTTTGTCCTCTGCAAGATAGACAGTGGAGATAATTTCTGTAATTTTTGTCTACCTTTACCGGTTGGTTATCCAGAAGGGCTCATGTTCAACACCAACCTCACAATGATTGTGAACTCTTAATTAAATGCTCCATGTCAGGCATGACTCTAAGTCCTTTATATCTATCATCTCATTTAATCTTTAGAATACCTTTAGCAGGTAGGCACTATGATGATTCTCATTTGGCATATAAGAAAACGCAGGCACAGAAAGGTCAGGTAACTGCCCAGGAGACACCACAGACGGCGGTGGCATCCTGATTTGAACCGAGAAGTCTGACTCCAGGGAAGGCAGAATGGCTGATGGGTGGGTGGTGGTGGCGATGGTATGTTGATTTAGAGGTTACTATCTGCAGGTCCAATTAACACCCAGCTTTATTTTTTTTTCTTTTTGAGGTACTAGGGATTGAACCCAGGGGCATTCTCTCTCTGAGCTACACCCCCAGCACTATTTTTTATTCTTTATTTTGAAACAGGATCTCACTAAGTTGCTGAGAGCCTCACTAAGTAGCTGAGGCTGGCCGCGAACCTGCAATCCTCCTGTCTCAGCCTCCCAAGTACTGGGATTACAAGCTTACAAGAGTGTGCCACCACACCCGGCCACACCCAGCTTAATTAATGTCCACCAACTTTTTTATTGTGCATGAGAAATGTGGAAAAGGGCAGAATATAAACAGCAGAAATTAGTCCTGTCAAACTGTAATCCAAACACTGATCTCGGGGTAATGGAGGATGTTGATGTCAGCATTTCTGGGCACAGGGCAGGGCCCTGAGCATTTCTAGTTGCACAGTCCAGTTCTGAATGACAATGAAGTTGTTGAGGAATGACCTCGGACTGTCAGAGCAGCTCTACCTACAAATTATGATCGTTGCTTCAAGAACATAAGATGATTTTTGAAAACTCTTCAAAAGGCACAGAACATTTTAAGCTACTAAACCAGCAGAACGTTCCGAGATCCCCGGGTTGATAGTTGCCTGAAATGATGACAGCAACAACTTCCTCTATTCTCTGAGCTGATCCAAATCTGTTTAGGATAGAGTTTAGCCAAACCAGATGACAGCTGTGATGAATGAGGGGATGATTTGGGGTCCCGAGGCACATCTCGCAGCATCTCACGAAAGAAAAACAAACCGGAGTGACTCAAATATGTGATGTGATGGATTATGATCCATTTTGGGTAATGGTACAAGCTGCAGATAATCCAGTTATCTCTGAACTGGATTAATATTTAACATTTTTAATTTTAATATTGAAGAGGGTGGTAAAAGCCAAGATAATAAGCAGCTTTAATTAGTCATCTTCTTTTTTTGTGGGGGGTACTGAGGATTGAACCCAGGGGCATTCTACCTCCAAGTTATACCCCAAGTCCTTTTTATTTTTTTTATTTGAAACAGGATCTTGCTAGGTTGCTGTGAGTCTTGCTAAATTGCCGAAGCTGGCCTCGAACCTGTGATCCTCCTGTCTCAGCCTCCCAAGTACTGGATTACAGGCGTGTACCACCATGCCTGGCTTAATTAGTCTTCTGAAATGTTACCTCGCAGTTGCTGTTACACATAATGTGTGTTGAGATTTCCACAATACTTGATTTTCAGTGAGGGAGATCTCTAAATGGAATTTTCCCCCACCCATTGCCATTGTTGGTGTTTTGTGTTTTGATCAAGAATATAGAGGTTGATGAAAAGAAATTTCAGTTTCATATTTTTTGGAGACATCAGTTGTTTGGATCTCAGCGTGCAGATAATTTGTTAAGATGCATATTCCCTGGACTATTGGGATCATCTGAACATTAATTTAGGAATGTCTGCATTAGCATTTCTGTGCAGGGAGGACAGTATTTCCCATGTCTGCCACTTATTCAGCCCTGTGACCTTGGATAAGTTTCTTGACATCTCCATGCCTCTGTTTTCTCATCTTTAAAATGGGAAATAACAACCTCACATCCCTTACAGTGTGGTTGTGAAGATAGAGTTAATGCACATCTAAGACTTCCAAGCATAGAGTGAGCGGGTGGTAAGTCTTAGCTATTACTACTAGTGGAGTGTTGAGGTTTCCAGTCTGGTGACTACCTTTGTCGACCTCTGTAAGGACTCTCATGTACTAGGAGTCTGATGGGTGGAATCTTGCCCTAGATTAGCCTCTGCTGATTGGGTGATGCTAGGCGAGTCACTTAACTTCTTTATTCCTGTCGTAAAACAGTGGGAATGAGATCTACCCTAGTCTTTTTCATATGCTACCCTCTTAAATGTTTAGCAAAGTTAGAATTTTCAGAAAAGATACATATTTGTGGGCATACTTGATTATTTTAATGTCCTATACAATTTTTAGCCTCTTTCACTATTAAAAATTTGACTAGAAGCCGGGCGTGGGGGTGCTTGCCTGTAATCCCAGTACTTGGGAGGCTGAGACAGGAGGATTGCAGATTTGAGGCCAGCCTCAGCAACTTAGCAAGACCCTGAGCTACTTAGAGAGACCCTGTTTCAAAATTAAAATTAAAAGGGCTGGGGGTATCGCTCAGAGATAGATTACCCCTGAGTTCAATACACACATATAACAACCATAGCTAAAAGCTACCTAAAGACAGAATTAGTGTTTTGTGATTTACAATTCACCAGGAATTTGTACGTAGAGAGTAATTTATAAAACATCAGAGTATTCATATGTGTTTGCAACTGGAATGTGCTGTGGTGCTTGTTAGATCCTCAAGCAAGAGGATTTGAACATGGTTTGGTGGCTCTAAGGTGAAGAAGTCCAGTTTAGTGTTCTAAACTAAAGAAATATAAGTGGGATGCCATGTCCAGGAAGAACAGGGTGTCCCCTGCAAGGACAGCAGCTTCTGTCTATATTCCTTCACCATCTTCATGAGGCATCTTGAGGGGAGGAATCAGGCATCTTCTCTGAACAGTTCACAGATTTGCTTAACTTCTGTTGTCCCGTTCTTCTCTCCTTTTTTTTTTATTTTAGTACTGGGTATTGAACCAAGGGGCATTCTACCTCTGAGCTGCAAACCCAGTCCTTTTTATTTTGAAGCAGGATTTCACTAAGTTGCTGAGGCTAGCCTCAAATCTATGCTCCTCCCGTTTCAGCCTCCCAAGTCCTGGGATTACAGGTATGTGCCACTGCGTCCGGCTTGCCTCCATTTGGGGGGACAGAGAAGAGGCTCTTGTGCTGTCAGGCAGTTAGGTGGGCCTTGAACTTGGAAAGCTCAGGGAATTCCCTTGTGTTGATTCTGTGCCTCTAGCATGGTTCCCAGTTTCCTCTTTCTGACTTACTTTCAGCTCTGCAATGTCTTTTCCAAAAGCTGAGTGTGATTAGAGAGAGGAGACAAAAATCTAATCTGTCAAATATTAGCTACTGTGGTAACTAATTGCTTGTCTGGCCAGGGTAAAGGGGAAGTAGAATTTGAAGATCATTTTTGTATTTTTGGTTACGGAATCTGTCGCCAGCATTACAGTGCAAGCAGGTTTCAGTAAACACTCCTGGGACTTGGCAGTCAAAAATCGACCGGCCTCTTCTTTTTCTGATTTCAGTTGTTCTTTTGACACTAAGATGCTATGTAGAAAAAAAAAAATCCACATACTAATTGATCAGCAGCCAAGCTGCAAAAAGTAAAAAGTCCACCTTTGCACCGAATGGGGCAGAGCCAGTAGTATTGTTCGCTGTAACCTGCACCTTGTTCTCCTCTTGAACAGAAATACAGAGCTGGTCTCCCGTGGCGTTTAATGAATATGAGTGGGGCTCTGCGATGTCCAGGAATTTGATCTCTAGGCTGACCAAGGGGTCAGGAACAAAGAGCACATTTTTTCACGTTAGAGTGGACCCAGGTGTAATTTGTCAGATTTAGTAACTGTGGAGGAAGTGCCTTAACTTCTCGAGCAGGAAAATTAGATCAAGCCTCGGCAGCGTAATTCTAACATGGCTGAAAGAGGAAAAGAGAGCCCACTGCATTGCATTTGCAAAGACAGTGTGAGCAAAGGTTGTTTTTTTTTTTATTTTCCTCCTCCTCCTCTTTTTTTCCCCTCATTTCATATCATAAACACGTCGAGTTCATTCATTCATTTCGATGTAATTTTCTCAGCATTTTTCAAAGCAGGAGTGAAGTGTTGATTCCGCTCTCCGCAGCATTTATAATTGTGTTTGCACACAAACAGCTACGAGGTGGCTCACGTTTCCTCGTTCTGATCAGTGCAATAGTACTTTACGTTTACCCTGTCAGAAAGGCTTCAGATGTTTTTATTTCCAATTATAAGTTTTGTAATGCATCATGTATTTTGCTGACAGTCTTCAAGTTCTTGAAATAGCGGACAAATTAACAGCAGATATTGAGTGAGAGGATTAGAAAACCAATTGGCAACTCATATGATAGAATGCAGATATGGGGATGGGTGGAATGGGCTCATTTATTTTATTTTCACAGTCATACTTTGTAATTAACTTGGGCCAAAAAAAGAGAGAGAGAGAGAGAAGGAGGAAAAGAAAAAAAAAGAGAAACATCTCCACATTCAGCAGAAAAGCCCTTTCACGCAAAAGAATGAGACTGTGCAAGCACTCTTGGTTCTCTACCACCATTTGCTGGGATCCCTGGCTTTTATGCAGGAGGGTTCTGAAAGGTATTGGCACAGAAAAAGGTCGTGTGTGTGTGTGTGTGTGTGTGTGTCTGTGTGTGTGTTAAACAAATATGCACTCTGCTTTTACATGATTCTGTTTAAAGGCCCAGGCTAACATTTCATTTTTCTTGGCCCAGGGCCCATAGCCTCTCCCATTCTGAAACCTATGGCTGTGCTGCCCTGGGTTAGAGTTTCAGGGCTCTGTTTACATTTTTGCCTGTTTCAGAATGCAGCCGACTGCTCTTAAAGCCGCACAGGATCACATTCACTTCTGGTTTAACAACTGCCCTGTTTATTTGAAAAAGGAGAAAGCAAAGCCCATGGCTTTGTTTCCTACCTCCCATTGATAGCCAAATCGGGGCAGTTCAAGACCACTTCCAGGGCTGGTTTCTGCTGAGCTGGAGCCAGCTTAGACCTTTCCTCCAGCAGCTCCGTCCAACTCACCCTTCACAGCCAGTCCTGGTACCTTTATCTGATACATGGAGGCTTTTGTATGGAAGAATGTGGAGGGGGTTAAAGGAAGGTTCGTGGGGCACTCAATTATGCTTCCTATCAGCCTCTGGCATCATTTAAATTTCTGCCTGCAGGAGCTGAGAGGAGCAGACAACCGTGATACACTTACATTTGGATGGTGTATTTCACTGGGGGAACTCCGATATGTGTTATTTCATTGGGGCTGCATGACAATGCTTTAAAATACACAGGGCATTTATCAGTAGTAGTAATAATGAGAGCCAGTGTTTACAAGTGCTTGCATATCAGCTGTTGCTCAGTATTGCCTCCTTCGGACAGAGAGACCAAGTGAGGGAATTTGAGAGAAGGTGACTTGCCCAAAGTCACAGAGCTGATTTGGGGAGAAATAGGAGTGGAATCCAGAGTTTCTTTGCCAAGTCCTTGAGACTAAACCAGGATATCCTAGTAACGACTGATGTCTGTATACTCCTTGACCTGTAGCACCTCAGGAAGTGGCCACTTCTCATCTTAGGAGACTTGTCTGTGTCCATTTTAGTTGCAAAAAGGGATGTGCAGCAGCCCAGGCCACTACTCTTTAGGGGATTTCAGGCGAGGCCCCTTACAAGGGGCAGATAGGAGTGTTGAGAAGAAAGGAATGATATGGTGTCTTTTGCATGATGAGCTCCAGAGACTAGGGTTTTAAAAAGAAAAGTCTATGTCCCAATGTGTTGCAAGACATGGGTTAGCTCCTTCTAGTCTTTCTGTGTCACAAGGACAACTTCACACACAACACACATCAGGAGTCAAGTATCTGTTGCAAGAGGCCTTTTCCCTCTAAAGTATTATGCAGCAGTTGAGAGAAAGAGAGAGAGCAGCCCTGGGCATTTGCACCAAAAAGGAAGTGCTGGCATGCTGGCAGCGTGCCCCTGCTGAAGCCAGGCTGGCACCAGAGAAGACCTGGCCCTTCTGAGGCGGGCCGGCTGGTTGCTGGTGTCTTTCACCTTCTCAGGTTACATTCACAGGCACCTTCTTTTAATCCAGAGCTGCAACTCCTGGCTAGAAGGAGATTATAAAGTGGCTATAAGTTCCCCAAGGACAGGGACCTGTCGGCTTTCTTTGTTCTCTGTGCATACCCTAGGGTAGCCTCATGCCTAACATAGAGTAGATTTTCAGTCCATATCTGCTGAAAGAATGAATGAATGAATCAATCAATCAATTAATCAAAGAGGGTGGTAGTAGTAGATATGTCTGTAACTGATGGATTGGAAGTTTATACAGGTGAGACAGAAAGAAAATCTAATACAGGGTCAAGCAGAGTTATGAATCTACAAAATGGACAGCTAGAGATGGTAGAACAAAAGGAAATCAAACAAAGCCCTCTACTGTGTCCAATGGCTTCAAGAACATGCCTAGGCCCTTCCTGAACATTCAGCAGTACAGAGAACACAGCATCTCTCCAGGTGATCCTGGTTCTATAGAATTGAGGAAGGGAGTCGGATGAACCTGACTTCAAGGCAGCGAGAGTTTTCAGAGGCGGGCCACCAGTGTTTTGGGCTCTTCAGTGTTTCTTTCCTTGACCGCCTTGTCCCCCCGCTTCGAGTAGCTAGAGAAATTGCTAGTAGATTTGGAAGCTGTTTCCTCAAGGCTGCAGTCAAGGTGGGCAGGGGAAACGTTGCGGCTGACAGGCAGCTACACCAGGCGGGCTCTCAGATCATGTGTCACATATGTAGTATTCCAAGCTGGGCATGGTGGTGCACACCTGTAATTCCAGTACTTGGGAGGCTGAGACAAGAGGATCACAGGTTTGAAGCCAGCCTCAGCAACTTAGCAAGACCCTGTCTCAAAGTAAAAAATAAAAAGGGCTGGGAGTGTAGCTTGGAGGTCAAATGCTCCTGGGTTCAATGCCCAGTATCAAGAAAAAAAAAAAATTATAGCAGTATTCCCTTTTCTCAGTGAATTCTTCAAGTAGGAGTCATGTGGATTCTCTACCGTTTATTTTCAAGTGATTTGAGACATACATTTCTTATTTTGTGGTCTAAACTCTTAAGTGTGAATCTTAAGGGTGAATCTCTCCAGATCTCACCAGACAGTGAGCCCACTGGAGTCCTGGGACAGTCTTCACCCATGTTTATCTGGTTCCCATCTGGGCTTCTGCTCTGCCTTCCTGCACTGCCCCTCTCCCCTGTAGCTCAGATGTGTGCACAAGCTGGTCCAGGTAACTACATGGGTTCCTGATCATCTGTGATGAAGCTGAGATGGCTTGCAGCACATAGAAAAGAGGTCGCCCTTGAGCCTAGCGCTCCCCCATTGCCAGCACAGGCATCTGCATACAAGCTCCACAGGACACCCCTTCTGATGAGTCTGCATGCTGCCCTAAGTTGTTTTCCAATAGAGGCTTAATCATCAAAGGCAGGCTGTGTTCTGTGCTCCACCAGGGAGAAGCACTCTGCCCTTCTAGGCAGCTTGGTGACAGGTGGTCAAGGCATGATGTCATCCATCCTCTCGTGGGTTCCTGTGGGAGGCTGGATGTGGATGAAGGACAGGCTGAACTGTGGTGTACTCAGAGACACCCCCTCTGATGGGGAAGGATTTGTTGAAACTGGGCTAAGCTCTTCCTGCTGGTTCCCTTTTCTTTTAAACTATCAGTTCCTTAGTCTAACAAACTTCTGGCAGGTTCTCCCCCAGCAGAAAGGCATACCCTGAAAACTTTGCTCCCCATGTCAGATATAACTTAAATAGTTGTGCCTCCGGTTCTACCTACTGAATGACAGAGGCAATGTTGTATAAAGGCCTGCAGCCTTTGGCCTTAGAGACAGGCTCTCCCCAAGCTTGAGTCTCGATTTTATCATTTAGAACTCATCTACCTAGTGAAAGATGCTACTTAATCTCACAGACCCACAGTTTCTTCTGTCAAATGGGTATGCAAATAGTAATAACTATTGTGTATTGAGCACCACCTGCATACCGGTATCATATGTAGCATTGCAAGCCTCACAGAAACGCTGGAAAGGAAGTGTTATTTCCCCCATTCAGGAGATGAGAAAATTAAAGGTAAGAGAAGTTAAATAGCTCATCCAAGGACACTCATTTTGCAAGGGAACTGAAAATCAAACTCAAATCTGTTTGGCTCCAAAGACTTCATTATTATTTTTTACTCATATGTTTTCATGGGATTAAAATGAGAGCATGTATTTGTTAAGTTCGTGGTACTCAATAAATGCTAAATGGAATATTATTTTCTTCCCTGAAAAGTAACAGTCTTTGGTTTTATGATGGCTATTGCTTTTTTCTTTCGGTTTTGTTTCATTTCTATGGTGGTATACCAGGATGGAAGAGGCAAAAATGAGGTACGTAGGAAACTTAGTCTAGGAAGATAACTATCCCTGTTTGTGTATGAGAGAGACAGAGACAGAGGGAAAGAGAGGAGAAGAGAGGGATTTTTAAGAAGTGAATATTGTACTTTGCATGACAAGTTGCTTATAATCTGGATAAGTGGAAACCATTTAAGAAGGGAACCCTGGATATTGGCTGCATTTGGTCCAAAGATATGGAAGAGTGAATAGATGTCTGTTGGATGAAGACATATGGGACATTTTTAAGGTCACTTACATGGAGTATTATTTTCAATGTATGAGTAACTCTTGCTAGAGCGTTTTCACCCAGGAAAAATAAAGGTAATGTTGGATGGTGACTATAAATTGAATGTGAATGTTCTATGAGGGCTGCTCCAACATGAAGTTAGTGGCAAATTTGAAAGCCTCTGGGTTAGCAGAATGTGTATGCATCCTGCAAAGAGCAGAAAAGATGAGCTGCAAATCTGCATTAATTCAGGAGAGGCTATAAGAAAGCTGTTTTGCTCAAATATTTAAAAAGATCAGCTTGGTGAGAGTGTAAATATGGTTACTATGACTAATAATATTCAAGTATGAAATTTGTAGCAAAATGAAATAAAAAGTCAATGAGAAAAGAAGCACCTGGCATATAAGAGCAAATTAGAGAAAGTAGTTAAGACCTAGCCTAAGTAAGATTTTTCCCAGGATAAAATTTCCCGAGACAGCATCTGAGGATGGTAGAGCCGGTGATATTTATTGGTTAATTTAGATACTTTTAGGCCCAAATGTCTTGGCATGGTGGGTTTATTGGATGAATTACATAAATAAAAAGTGGTGCTACAATCTCAAACAAAGCTACAGTAAATCAACACTGAAGACCAAGTAAAACCAATACTATGTTTGTCAAGGAAAAGAAAGGTCAGAGCCGACACACTGATTTTCCATTCTTTCCTAAAATTGGTTATGCATTTCTTTTATACATTATGAACAAAATGATTGCACATAAAACTAAGTGCCTCTGATGGCTGCCTGGCTTCATAAATGGCGACTACTGTTCTCACTGCATTTCAAGCTACCGTATTTATCGAAATTCTGGGTTATATCAATCTTATAGCTGAATCTAATATGGTGTTTTGACTTTCTATGCAGCACAAGGCTTCCCAACACATAGGAAGTAGCTTGGAACTCTTGGTTCTAGAAAGAGGATTGTCCAAGACAGAAACTAGAAAAAACTTTTTTTTTAAATCGTCTTAATGATTTGGAAGTCCAACCCCTAAATCACTATCATAATTGAGGGGGCCTCTATTTTAATTTAATCAGGAATCACTAAAAAATATCCTTCTGACTTTAATCTTTTCAAAACAAAAAGTAAACTGCTAGACTAAAATCGAATCTGAAATTATTGATGTCAAAACTAACTAGGAAATACGCTATTGGGTTTTGTACGTCACCTCCCCACTCGTCTTTTCCTTTGGTATTATGATTTAAGGGAAAACAAGTTTGTTTTAAAAATTCATAGGGCTCATTTGTAGATTTTGTTTTTATATAATTTTAAGACATAACACATAGGCAACATTTGACAGTGAGGATTTTAAGCTACCCGATGCTGCCTCTGTTACCAAACATTCCTTAACATGTTTTTTTTTTTCAAATGAAGCAACAGACTTCTTTTCTTTTCTTCTTTAAATTCAGCCTCTCTCTCTCTCTCTCTCTCTCTCTCTCTCCTTCTCTCAAGAGATAATTATGATAGATGAGATACTCACCTATTGGACCAGCAGAATGAGTAGGAAAAAAATGGGAAACCCAAGTGTGTGTGCTTAATGCTGAATCTGACCTTTGCGCTTTTAAATAGCTCTCACCGGAGGCAAATTCTGTGTGGTTTCAGAGCAGCTTCTGAGGAGGCCCGTGCAAGGCGGGGGAATTTTCAGAGTATTGAATGCTTTCCTGCATTCGCACTGTATGCACCGTTCAGTATTACTACTAAGGAGAAAAGCGGCTACCAAGGAGAATAATGGTTTTTAAGATGAGCTGCTGTAGGAATTACCATCTACAGAGTTTGAACTCTTGTTCTGAAAAGGCTGAGAGAAACAGTATTACTCCTTAGGAAAGTTTGAAGTTTGGCTAGCCTGTAAACCACAGGCTTGCCAGTGCTCTGAAACCAATTACCAGACTCTGCAACTGTTGATACTTAGGAATTTTCATTACAAATAGGTTTTTGCTTTGGCGTTACCATAAACAGAATGATTAAATAATTGATAAAGCAGAATGCAGATATGCCAGAGAATAACCATTCCATCTGTCCCACTCTGAAAATATTGAACCAGATACTCTTCTGAGGGAGGCCAAACGAAGCTTTTGTCTACACATGAGCAAAAAAAATTCACATATGTATATATATAGATATAGAATATCTGTATCTATCTATCTATCTATATAGAAAGGGAAAAATCATTAGAGTAGAAAATAATCAAAAATAGAAGTCACGACAAAAAAAAGACATCTCAGTGTTTAAGGATTCAGTTTCCCAAGCTGTGTAAACTCTCATCAGCTAAGCAGATATTCACATATTTGAAGACTTTACAATCCTAGCAAAATCATTCATTCATTGATCTGCAGGGTTTTTGTTGTTTTTTGCCATTGAGGAATCAGTGTCATTTATTGGAGAAAGAGTATGCTTTCTTTTAATCAGGAATAAGCATTTTAAAAGCCATATCCCCACCAAAAACATACAGATAGATCAGAACATTTTTAAAATGATATAAATATACAGAGAAAACAAAAACTGAGAGGTCAAACCCCACAAGGACAAGAGTGATTTTCTCTTGTGAATGGTTTTCCTTTCTCTCATTCTAGTATTCCTGGGATTTTGTATGTTCTTACAGGGGATAAGTTTTATTTTTTACAGTCAGGAAAAAAGGCCACATTCTCTAGTTGTAAAATGAGTGTCCATGGGTAATTTGAAAATTCAATTCTTTCATTATAACTTTATTTGTTTATTTATTTATTTAGTGTGTGTGTGTGTGTGTGTGTGTGTGTGTGTGTGTGTGTTTTACTGGGGATTGAACCTAGAGGGATTCTATCTCTGAGCTACACCCCCAGCCCTATTTTTTTTTTTTTTTTTTTTTTGGAGACAGGATCTCACTAAAGTTGCAGAGGGCCTCACCAGGTTGCTGAGGCTGGCTGTGAACCTGTGATCCTCCTGTGTCAGCAGCCCAAGTACTGGGATTACAGGCATGCGCCACCATGTCCGGTTCGTTCTAACTTTATGCTCTCTTCCTGTATATACTCCATGTGTATTTGTGGGTCTGCACATATGCACACACTTCACAAATCACCTGTGTGACCGGCCGTTGCAAAAGGTGGGAAGGTGGAAGTATTTGTCCCAATCAACAAGTGCTCTGGTTTGCCCAGCTGAAATTGAAGGATTCCCCCAAAGCACCTACAGCTAGGCATACTCCGAGGAAAAGCTGTGTTTCCTCTTCTAAATTAGAATTTCCAAAGAAGGCGGAACCTAAATGGCTCACCTGCTGCTATGTTGGCTAATAAAACCCAGGCCTTTCTGGTTCTCCAGTTCCATTTCTACCTTAGTGCTCTACCCTGGGGTGCGGCCCCTGCATCTGCCTTCACAGGATGTGACTGCAGTCCAGGAAAGCCTGGTGCCTACCTTTGCTTATTTGTATGCCGGTGCTGTAACCTCCCCTCCTCTCCTGTGTCTTTGTTCTATTAATCTGCAAAACAGGGCTCGACTTGTGATTAGTCCTTGGAGCTTGTTTCTATTAATCAGTCTGCAAAACAGGTCGACTCGGATGCTTTTGTTCAAGAGCTTAATGCCTTCTTCTTGTCAGGCTGTGTTCAGGCTGCTTGGTTTGCCATCAGCTGGGACCAGGCGGTGAAATTTGGTTTTTTAGATCCTGATTGCATTGTCAAGAAAGAAAATACTGTTTAAAAAGACAACAGGAAAATGCTGAAGTAGAATTGTAGAACAATGTTCTCGAAGGAGGAAAAGTTTGTAGAAAATATAACTTATGTAACTGGTTGTGGTGTGCAATAAACTGCATGGTGCAGTTGGCCAGGATAGAAAATGAAGCATTATTCATACGATCGCCTAGAAGTATGGTGTCAAGCAGAGGTTGCCTACTAATAATATTTTTATGTGTATTTGAAATGTAATTCTCTTTTGATACTTAAAATCAGAATAGCATCCATTAGCCACAGTATTAGGTAATTATTAGAAGGCTCAATACAATTTTGTGAATTTCCTTACTTCTTTTCTTTCCACCTTCCTTGTGCCAAACGACCTTGCCACAGATTAAAATTATTGTACCTGTTACATAGGGAAAACTCTGCATCTCAATTTTCTTATCTTCATTATCAAGAGACAAGAACTGACCTACCTGTGGAGATGGGGTGTGGATTGACTGAGTGATGATTATAAATTGCTTCGTAAAAACTCGTTATCACCCTTTTAAAAATTCTCCAAACTCAGCCGGGCGTGGTGGCGCACGCTTGTAATCCCAGTACTTTGGGAGGCGGAGACCGGAGGATCCGGGTTCACAGCCAGCCTCAGCTCTTTCGCTCTCTCTCTCTCTCTCTCCTTAGTGAGGCCCTCCGCAACTTCGTGAGACCCGGTTTCAAAATAAAGTATAAAAAATAGGGCCGGGGGCGTAGCGCGGAGGTAGAACGCCCCTGCGTTCAATCCCCGGTACCGCAAAAAAAAAAAAAAAAAAAAAATTCTCCAAACTCTGATGTGCAAAGGATAACTCTGTGGCAAAGAATTTTAATGCATAACTTTTCCCAGTGACAGTGACACTCCAGGAAAATAGTTTTCTGGTGGAAGTTGTCTTTTCCATCTCTAGAAAATCTTGAGTACATTTAACGTTCATTACTTAGGAAACAACTGGTCCTACCCCCCCCTCCCCAATCTGTTGAAGTATATGCAAAGGAGCGAATTCTCAGAGTCCCAAATTAAATTTGTCATCAGTGATAAACTTAGTCCTGGAAAATACTACAATAAGTGCTTTCAGTGTGATTTATTGGTTTCGTTAGTTAATGTGAGTGTATTATGTTTTGTACACAACTTAGCAGAAGCTCTGAGTAGACCTTCCTCGATTAAAATTTAAAAAAAAATGAAAGTCTCATTTTCATCCCGGCAGTCATTAATTTAGGACTAAATTGGAAGGTAAGCATACTGCAGTCCTGTTATAAATTTAAAAATAAAGACAGAAAAGGAAAAATGCCAAAATGTGAGGGGGAACACATTGAAATGATTCCACTTCTTTATGTTTGTATGTTATTTCTTTTGTGTGTATGCGGAGCGTCTAGGCTGTTTTGCTAGCCGGGGCTTAGGAGGCAACCCTTGCATATATAATCGCTAATGAGTGTCAGGATTCAGCTGCTAATTTGAAAGGCTTTGTGGCTCTTTCACCCCAGACACTAGCAGGTTCATTAGGCCCTGCTTTGTCCAGCCTGACCTTCCCTGGCCTGCGGATCACAGCTAAATACCAACATTACACCAGCTCCCTCCCATTTGAAACAATCCAGACACGATTCCTTTGACGCATATCTTATCAGAATCTGCTACTGACATAAACTTGGATGCCCCTCTGGCTTGCCACATAATTAGGACTACCTCCCCCTAAAGAGGCCCTATTTACTTACACCCAGGGGGGTGCTCAGTTGATTGCAAATTTGAATTTTAGAGCAATTAATAAATTTCTTGATCCTCCTTTTTTTAAAGAAATATACTTGTATAAGACATAGCTTTTAAAATGTGTTCTTATGGCTATTTCTGTGAAAGCAATAGACAGCCTCTGATTAGGGTCCCCCCCCCTTGACATAGGAAAATACATAATTACATTAAGTAAAAGAAAAAAGAAAAAATCTAATGTTTCTTTTTCTTTAGAGACTTATGTTCCAGAATACACTCTCCTTAAAATCAAACCATCTAGCAAGCAGGTAGAAGGCCGCTTTCTGTTTGTTGTGCTCTTTTCAATATCTTGAGAAATAAAAGGTTGAGTGTGACTTGTCAAGCTCTCAGTTGCTGGGGAGAAAAACCTTTGTATTTCAGCTGTTGTTTGTATATTCTCCCCCTACAGTTCCCAATTCCCAGAAAAATTATCCTGCTTTCTTTTCAAATTGGAACCAATATTTGCTGTGAAGCAGGAGGTAGGCAGAGGTATCTTTTGCTTTTGTATATAATTATCAACCAGAAAAATAAATCTTCATAAACTTCATTCTCATCAGATGCAATCTTCTAAGCTAGGTCTCTGGTGATCTTATTTTGAAGGGGTTTGAAGTCTCCTTTTTCGAGGGAGTCATAAAATTAGAGATGGGAAAGAGCTCTCTGATTACATCACTTTTTCCACCCTCTTGGCCAGTGTGATCTCCCTCCCTCTGGCATATTCCCTGGTGTTCCATTCAGGCTAGTTTAAGATAATAAGACCAGCGAGGCTCCTTGTCCAGTCCCCTCTGGGAAAATGTCCCACAGCCGGTGACATGTGGATATGCTTTTCGGTGTGCACGCTGAAGTTTTCTCCCGCTTTGAGAAGGTTTCCACTTTCTTATGGTCCATCTCTTGTCTTCTTGTTCCTCGCTTCTAAACCCTCAGGAACTTTTCTCAAACAGCCTGTCTCTTGTGAACAAAGAAACACACACTCACACACACACACACACTCATACTCACACATGGTTTTGTCTTCATATCTTTCCCATTCAAAACGACCACATTATTTAGGGGGTTTCTTCATTATTAGCCATGTGTCCAAGACATGCCTGAATTTGAATGGTCCATAAATTTTACTGATAAATGAATTTTTATAAACCCTTAGCCATTTCATAAAGCCTGTGATTACAGCTTCTCTGAATCCTAACTGGGTTTGAAATTTTTCAGGGGTCCAAGAGCAAGAAGAAGACTCTGAATTTGTTTTTAGTTAGACAGAATTAAATTAATCAAATTCCTTGGTTGATGACACACTTTCATCAGTGGCCTAGCATTTATTATTGTCGTGCTATTTATCTATTTATATGTCATGAACATCTATTAACCCACACACAGCCAGCGAACTAGAGCCACCACAATAATCTGTGTGTTCCCTCCTCTTACCCCCCTCTTCCTTCTCTAGGTGTACATTAATCTGACTTTTGTCTTCATTGTTCCTTTGCTTATTTGGGGTTTCTTATAACACACTTGCGTGCCTGCGCATGCATCCAAATAACTATGGTTATTGGTTTTGAACTTTATAAAAATGATACTGGAGGGTGCTCAGTTAGTCTTGAAATAGTAAGCTCCTAACAGATTGAACCTTCCACAAATAACTATAAACTTTGGGGAAAAAAATACCTACCTGAGATCCTTGGAGAATACACAGAAGCAGGTAGATTTTTGGAGGTTAATTGACCCTTTGAGGAAGCAGCTGCCATACAACTGCATTTCTGTTGTTTTGGCCCGAGGATAGTCACAGCTGAACCGCATGTAGTAGTTGGGGTGGCTGCAATTCCTACAGAGACACTGTTCTCTTTGGGAAGGGAACCATTTGAAGGAGCTCAGAGTAACTAGAGCCACCAGAGAGTAAGGAGGAATCCCTAGGGGCGAGGGAGAGAATGATGAATAAGAGGAACACCAACTCTGACTATAACTCTGAGTCTCCAACCCCTGAGCCATTCATGCATGAGCAGATAGATTACAAGCAATTCAAACTGAAATATGAGCTCCTGGGTACCACAGATATGACCAAGTTTACAACTGTATTCTAACCAAGTTAATTATATGCTAAAACAAGTTATTAATACTCTTCCAAGAAATCTAACAGAATCCCGAGTCTCTACACCATAAACATTCAAACTATCAGGCGTTATTTGGCATATGAAGAGCCAAGATGATGTGACCCATTGTTAAGGGAAGGAACAACTAATAGAAGCCAATCTTGAGATGAATCCGATGTTATCAGAGAAGAATTATAAAGTGGTTATTATAATTATACTAGGCGAGGATAAAGAAAATATGTTTGTAATGATTAAAAACTTAGGAAGTGTTAGAATTGAAAAGAAAATTTAAAAAACCAACTGAAAATTTTGGAACTGAAAGAACGTAATACATTATTCACTAGATGGGCGTAACAGCAGATAAACTAATGGAACAAAAAAAATGAGTGAACCAGAAAGTAGATCAGCAGAAATTTTGCACTCTAAAGGAGAGAAATAAAAGTTATTGAAAACTTTACCAGCCACAGGGATCTACGGGGTGATATCCAAAGGTCTAATATACAGGTAATTTGAGACCCAGAGTAAAGGACAGAATTTGTGGTACTGGGGATTCTACCTCTGAGCTACAACCCCAGCTCTTTATTAATTTTTTGTTTTGAAACAGGGTCTTGGTAGGTTGCTGACTCAAGTTGCTGCGGCTGGTACTGAACCTGTGATCCTCCTGTCTCAGCTTCCCAAGTACTGGGATTACAGGCATGCACCACCATGCTCTTCTAAAGGAGAAAATTTGAAGACATAATGCCCCTTATTTGGTGAAAGGCATAAATTTACATTAAGAAGCACAGCTAAAGCCAGCATGGTGGTGCACAGCTGTAATCCCAGTAGTTAGGAGATTGAAACAGGAAGATCACAGGTTCGAGGCCAACCTCAGCAAGGTGGCAAGACTGTTTCAAAAAAATTAAAAATATAAAGGGTTGGGGGTGTAGCTCAGGATAGGATGCCCCTGGGTTCAATCCCCAGTACCAAAAAAAAGGGGGGGCTAAGGGGAAGAAGCACAGCTAATCCCAAACAGGAAAAATATGAAGAAAATTATGCTTAGGCATATCATAGTCAAAGTGCTGAAAAACCAAAGAAAATGAGAAAATAGTTAAAGCAGCCATATTAAAAACAACAATTACATATACGGGGACAGTGATTAAAATGATTTCAGACTTCTCATTATAAACCATGGCAGTCAGGAAATAGTGGAATGATTTCTTCAAACAGCTGAAAGAAAAATTGTGAGCCTGGAATTCTACATCCAATCAAAGTCTTCGTGAAGACTAAAAGCCAAAGAACAACATTTTCAGACAAATGAAATTAAAGAAAAGGTATTGCTCTGAGATCCATACCACAAGAAATGCTAAAGGAAATTCTTCAGGCTGAGGGGAAATGATACTAGAAGGAAACTAGATCTTCAGGAGTGAACAAAGACCATCAGAAATAGTGTCTGAACAAATATTAAACCCTATTTTTCTCTCTGATTTAAAAAAAATTTAGATGATCTTTTACTCTGAAAAATTGTGATCTCAAATCTGAAACTCTTCTGATCCCTGCAAGCATTTCAGAAGAGAGATCCTCAACCTGCAATATCTTTTGTTTATAACACATATGGATATAATATATATAACAACTGTATCAGTAAGGTAACGAGACTCCCATGGTTTTAAGAGTTTTACATTTTATGTGAAATGGTACAATATTAACTCTCAGTAGACTGTAAAATGTTAAGGGTGTATAAAATATAATCCCTAGAACAACCACTAAAAATATAACACAAAGAGGTATAGTTAAAAAGCCAATTAATAAGTTAAAATGGAATTCTAACAATTTTCAAACAGTACAGAAGACGTCAGGAGGGGACAATAGAGGGGAAAAAAGGGAAAAATGGTGCTTTTACCAAGTAGACCATATGCTAAGCCATAAAATAAATTTTTATTAAGTCTAAAAAGGATTGAAATTAATGCAGAGCATATTCTCTGAACAGGATGGAGTTTAGTTATAAATAAATAGCAATGAGATTTATACAAAAAATCCAAATATTAGGAAGTTAAGTGACACACTTCTAAGTGAGTAAAGAAGAAATCCCCAAATTTAGAAACTACTTCAAATTGAATGGTAATGAAAATGTAGCACATTATAATTTTTAGGATACAGATAAAGTATGGCTTTGAGGGAAATTTCCATTTCTTGTTTATATTAGGAAAAAAAAGATAAAAACTAATTACATCAGATGTCATCTCAGGAGACTAGAAAAAGAAGCACGGACCAAATCAAAAGTGAGAAAAATGAAAGAATTAGCAAAAATTAAAATTAAGAGTAGAAATCAATGCAACACAGTATAACAAAGCTATAACTTGTTGTCTGAGAAGATCAAGACTGATGAACCTTTAACTAATGATCAAGAAAAAGAGACTATATATCACCAATATTAGAAATGAAAGAGGTGTTACAAGTACAGAGCTTTGGAACAATAAAAAGATAATAGGAAAGTGGATATCAATAAAATTTGACAACCTACACAAAGTGGACAATTTTCTTTAAAAATGCAGTTTACAAAAAAAGCACAAAATTAAACATAAAAATTGAATAACCCTATATACAACAATGCAGTTGAATTCATTTTCATAAACCTTCCTGAGAAGAAAATGCAAGGTCCGGATGGCTCTACTGGTAAACTATATCAAACATTCAAAGAAGAAATAACAAAATCTTGCACAAACATTTGTGGAAATAAGGAGAGGATACTTATCATCTCAGTTTATGGCCAACATGACATTAATACCAAAATCTAACAAAGACAATATCAAAAAATTATGGAACAATATGCCTTATGAATAGACACTAAAATACTTTATAAAATATTAGCAAATCAAGCCCAATGATATCCATAAAGGATAATATACTATGATCAATTTGAATTTATCTCAGGAATACAAGATGGGATAAAATATTAGAAAAAAAAGACAATCAATGTAATTCAACCTATTAACAGAATAAGTTGAAAAACCAAGTGATTATGCCAGTAGTTGAAGAAAAAGCATTTGAAAAATCCAACACCTATTCATGATAAAAACTTTTCACAATTAAAAGTAGAAAAGAACTTTGTCAATCTGATAAAGGGCCACAAATGTACAGTTAGGTTAATGATCAGTATTGAATGCTCTCACAATAAGATCAGGCACAAGTTAGGGACTCCAGGACTCACATTTCTATTCGTAATTGTCATGCAAGTTCTAAACAGTGTAATAAAGCACAAAAAAAGAAGTGGTGGCACAACCCTGTAATCCCAGTACTTGGGAGCTGAGACAGGAGGATTGCAGGTTTGAGGCCAGATTCAGCAATTTAGTGACACCCTCAGCAACTTAATGAGACCCTGTTTCAAAATAAAAAGGGCTAGGGGTATAGCTCAGAGGTAGAACACCCCTGGGCTATTGAGATAAAATTTATGTGCAAGAAGCTGTATCCATTCAAAGTATACAATTTTATGGAATTTTGCACTATATACACATCACCCTCATAATATTCCTCATGCCCTCTGCAATCTGTCCCTCCCTCTGTCCAGTCCAAGCAACCACTGATTTTCTTTTTGTCACTTTAGATTAATTTGTATTCTTTAAAATTGTATACAAATAGAATCCTATTTTATGTACTCTTTTCATTCTGTTTTATTGCTAAGTAATATTCCAACATGCAGACATTTTATAATCACTTATCCAGTGACATGTTGATGGACATGTGGGTTGTTTTCTGATTTTTGTTACTATAAATAAAGCTGTATGAAAATTTGCGTAAAGTCTTTACGTGCACATATATTTTCAATTGCCTTGGGTAAATATCTGGGGGCAGCATGGCTAGGTTGTACAATAGCCATAGGCTAACTTTTTAAGGAAGTGCCAAAGTGTTTTCTAAAGAGGTTTGCCATTTTACATTCACACAGTATTATATAAAGAGCTCTATTTGTTACTGCATATATTTGTCACTCTTTCTAGGTTTTTTTTTAAATATCCTTGTTCTTTTTTAAATTAATTTTTTGTGGGTACATTATAATTATACACAATAGTGGTATTCATAGTGATATATTCATACAGACACACAGCATAATTTGGTCTTTTTAATCATTCTAATGGCTGGAAATGGTATCTCCTTGGGGCTTTAATTTGCATTTTCAGCCATGAATAACAGTGTTTAATATCTTTTCCTCTTATTATTATTTTTTGAACTGGTGTCTCAATAGGTTGCCCAGGTTGGCCTAGAACTACTGATTCTCTTGCCTCAGCCTTACAAGTAGCTGGGTAATATCTTTTTATATACTTACTGGCCATTTATATCTATCCCCTTATGAAAAATCAGTTCAAACTTCTGACCATTTTTTTAAATTGGGGGGATGTTTTATTATTATTGAGTTATAAGAGTTCAGAATAAATAATTGCCAGATTTATATATTTTGAATATGTTCCCAGACTGTGGATTGCCTTTTTAATTTTGAAATGGCATCTTTCAAAAACCAAAAGTTTTAATTTTGGTAGAGTCACATTTGTAACTATTTTATTTTATGGCTCATGCTTTCTGTGTATCATGAGAAATCTCTGCCTTTGCTATGGTTGCAAAGCTTTTAAGTTTACTTGTAGAAGTTTTATAGGTTTCACTTTTAATTTACATATAAGATCTAATTTGCATTTATTTATGTATATGGTGTGAGGTAAGGGTCAAAGTTTCTATGCAGATATTTATCTGCCCAAATAGCATTTATTGAAGGCTATGGTTTCTCCATCAAAGTGCCTTGACACTGCAAAATTCATTTGACCATATATGTGTTGGTCTATTTCTAGACTAACTTTCCTTTTCCATTGATCTAAGTCTACTTTTTTCCAACACTACTCTGATTTCTTTTTTTTTTTTAGTAAGTCTATAAATCAGATAGTGTAAATCCTTTAACTTTTACTTTTAAACTGCTTTTGGCTATTGTGTCTATTGACATTTTCAAATATATATTAGAAACAACTTGTTTATTTCCAAAAACCAAAAGCCTGCTAAGATTTTTCACTTCATCAGTAGAGAGAGTTGAATCTGTAGATTGATTTGGGGAGAACTGAACAATACATGAACATGATATACCTTCATTTGTTCAGGTCTTTCATTTCTTTCAGCAATGTTGTTTAGTTTTGAGTGAAAATATCCCCCACATCTTTTGTTATATTGCTCCTAAGCATTTTATGGGGTTTGGTGCTTTTATAATAAACATTTTTAAATTTTTATTTTTGTTTTTTGCTGATAGTATATAAATATACAGGGTTTTTTTTTCTTTTGTATATTAACCATGTGACTTATGGTCTTTTTATTATTCACTTATTACTTCTAGTTTTGTAGATTCCTTGGAATTTTCTACATTAATAATCGTACCAAAAGAAAAAATAGACAATTTCACTTTTTTTGTAAAATTTCTGCTTCCTTCCTTCCTTTTTTTCCCTTATACTAGAGATTGAACCCAGAGTTTTTTTTTTTTTACCTCCGAGCTACAACCCCAGCCCTCTTTTTTATTATTATTTTTTATTTTGAAAGAGGGTCTTGCTAAGTTGCTGAAGGTTTCACTAAATTGCTGAGGCTGGCCTCAAACTTGCAGTCCTCCTGTCTCATCTCCCAAGTACTAAGATAACAGGTATGTGCCACCATACCCAGCTAATAAAATAATTTTCAAAAGGATACTAGATTGAATATCATCTTCTGGGACTTGCTTTTTTGAGTCAACATTTATTGGTGGGAAGGAAGGCAGGAGGTAAGGGATAGGAGGGGAAAGGAAGGAAAGAAGGGAAAGGAAAGAAGGAAGGGAAAGGAAAGAAGGAAAGAAGGAAAGGAATGAAGGAAGGAAGGAAGGAAGGAAGGAAGGATTGCATCAGTAATTTCACAGAAAAGAAAAAAAGTGGAAAGAAATCCAAGTCGTCTTTAGTGAAACAACCCAAATTCTAGGTTCCATGTCTCTCTCTTTACATATTAGAGAATGACCTTCCTAGAAGCAAGTTCCCCGTAATTTACAGTCAAGATCTTTTGACAGAGTCCTTAGATGTTAGCTTTATCTGTAAACAAACTCTCCTTTGTGATGGCTGCTGGCAGTCTCAGGTTTACATCCAATCAGGAGATTATAATTGTCCCAGCTTGATTTCCATGTCCTTCCCCAAATTAATCGATGTAATAGAGGATGGAATGCTCTGATTGGCCAGTCCTGGTCATGTGCTCTGTCCTGAGCTAGACAGAACATCCGGTGGGCAGACCTCTATCATATCAATTACCAATGGGATAGGGGTGAGCTTTCAAAGGAAAATTTGTGTACTGCTACCAGAAAAGGATGGATTAAATGTTTCACAGGCAAAAATAATAGTTTTCTTCTCTCCTAAAGACAAACACACTACACACATGAAGTGGGTAAGAGGGATCTTTTGAGATCTAAAATTTTTAAGTTACCGGTCCTTCTGGTCTTACAGCCTTACTTCTTCCCAAGGACCACGGCCTTGTGTTCATCCCAGTATCTTGTTTCTGGCACTGGAAGCTAGAAACACTCTCAACAGTGGTGCTGATGAATTGAAAACCCCAGAGTGGTAAACACCTTTCTTTATTGACATTACGCTCAGCAATCTGAAAATGTGACTGTATGGGTTATGGCTGTGCGAAAAAAAAATATCAACAAACATTGATCATCACCTAGCTTCCATGGGTCAGAAATCAAAGCACAGCCTCGCCGGGTCCTCGAGCTCAGAGTCTCTCACAAGACTGTAATCAAGATAGCATCCTGAACTGTGGTCTCAATTCAAGTCTTGACTTGAGTAGAACCCATGTCCCAGATCAGCAGAGCAGTTGTTGATAGGATCTAGTGGCTCACAGGTTGTTGCAGGAATGCCTTCATGGTTGGAAATGCATATCAGATAAGAAGGCAACACCTATACAGAGAGTGATTGCAGGATATAGAAAATAGTTGCATAACAAGAGTTGAAATACAGCTATATACAAAAGGTTATATTTGAGAGTGCTCATCATAGAGAATCAGAAAAAAAATGAATGTTCAAAAGTAGGAGATTGGTTTAAAATTTTTCAGTATATCCATGTACCTTGATAGCTATTAAAGATAATTTTTTTGGAACAGGGGCTTTTAAGCTTCTTCCTTTTATTGTTTTTGTTTTGTTTTGACCAAAACTCTTAGTAAAAGAAAAATTGGTTTTATACCCACACAAATAAGAATAGACGAACTATTAACTAAAATAAAAATTCTATAGAATAACTTTATCTTTTGTATGGAAGATGCACCTTGATGTTTTTATTCTATTCTATTAAACTTTTTATGAAAAATAAATATACATATCATAACATTTATTATTTTAATCATTTTAAGCATATAGTTCAGTGGCATCAGTAACACATTGTTGTGCAGTCATCACCACTATCCATCTCTAGAACTTTTTCATTTTCTCCAATTGAAGCTCTGTACCCGTGAAATAGTAACTCCCCTTTCCCGCTCCCTCCGGCCCCTGGAAACCACCATTCTACTTTTTCTCTCAATGACTCTTCTAGGTGCCTCAGATAAGTGGAATTACATACCATCTGCCCTTCTGTGACTGGCTCATTTCACTTGGTGTAATGTCTTCAGGGTTCTCATTTCTGTTATATCATGTTAGAATTCCCTTCTTTTTTAAAGCTGAGTAATACTCCCTTGGATGTATTTGCCATACTCTGTTTACCCATTCATCTAGCAATGGACATTTTGGGTGTGAATGCACTTGAAGCAAAATGTACTTGGAGTGAAAGTGCCCGTCCAGAGTTGAAAATCTCTGTTGGATCGATATCCTACACCGCATCCAAGGTCCTCTCCTCCCTCAATTTTCAGGCTTAATTTGAGAAGCTGTATTTGTAGAAGTATGTACCCAAATGCAGTCCAAAAAGAGGTGTGGGATTAACAAGAACCATACTTTGACCTTATCAACCTTGAAAGGAAAAAAATTTTTTTGACATTTAGTTGCATGAAGTTTGTAGAGATTATTTGAATCTAGGTTTTACATGGATGAGTTTTCCTTCAGAGAGCTGTGGATTCTGGGTCCAAGAGAAAAAGAAAGCAAATTAGGGAAGATAATCATTCTATAGAGATCCTTCTGGAGCTCTGCGTTAATGGTCGACACTTATTCTTTTTTTTTTTTTTTTTTGCGGTACCGGGGATTGAACCCAGGGGCGTTCTACCTCCACGCTACACCCCCGGCCCTATTTTTTATACTTTATTTTGAAACCGGGTTTTATGAAGTTGCGGAGGGACTCACTAAGTAGAGAGAGAGAGAGACAGACAGAGACAGAAGAGAGAGAGAGAGAGAGAGCTGAGGCTGGCCGCGAACCTGGATCCTCCGGTCTCTGCCTCCCAAAGTACTGGGATTACAAGCGTGCGCCACCACGCCCGGCTGACACTTATTCTTATGGTGCCTGAGGTTTCATTTATTCATTAATTTAGCTAATATTTATTGAGAGCCTGCTCAGTGTAGTGCTGGGCACAGGTGTTGGGAATACAAGATTGCACTTCTTAGGTTTCTTACTAAAGAGAGGCAAGTAGATCATTTAACAGATTGTCACAAGTGCCACAGCTAATTTTGTAAGATGACTCTAGAGACCAACGTGTTGAGCACCTGATCTATTTTGGGTGAGCAGGAGAACCTTCAGGAAGACTGAAGAGAATCTGGGAGAGGATGTTTCATGCACAAAGAGTTGAAGCAGAAGCCAGGCGTGGTGGCACATGCTTGTAATCCCAGTACTTGGGAGGCTGAGACTGGAGGATCCGGGTTCGTGGCCACCCTCAGCTACTTAGGCCCTCCGCAATTTAGTGAGACTCTGGTTCAAAATAAAGAATATAAAAAAATATGCTAAAGGGAGAGAAACAAGGGAATTGATAAATTTCAGTAGAATATCCCTGGGTTCAATCCCCAGTACTGAAAAAAAAAAAGAGTTGAAGCAGTTGAGAGTTGAGGATGGGCAGATATTCCTGTTGTTCTAGAATGCAGATGTGCAAGGTGGATGAGTGTGGACTGTATCCTGTGGTTCTGCTGAGCCATGGAAAGGTTTTACGGAGGAGAGTCATTGGTCTATATTTCTCTTTAGGAAAGAATTCTTGCAGCAGTGTGGACTACAATGTAAGGGGTGGGGAAGGAATCGAGGCCAGCCACAATCATCAGGAATGTTGTAATTGCCCAGGAATAAGATGTTGAGGATCTCCCTTAAGAGCATTGTCAGGGAAGATGAATAAAAGAGAAAGATTCAAGACATGTTGAGAAGTTAGAACTGAAAGATTTAGGATCAATGGGCTGAGCACAAAGGAGGAATGAAGATTCAATTTCTAGCTTGTTGACATATGAAATGGTTCTCCTAACTTGATAATGAACTATTAATTGAGTCTTTTTTCCAAGGAGTCGTATGGTAAAAGATGTTTATTTGCTCATGATACAATTGGACTCCTTTCCTAGGTAGCACATCCTACAAGCATCTTTATTCCATTATCCTTGGAGTCATATTCATGGAGAGTCTTAAAAATTGGAAACTTATGTGTGCAGAATGACTAGAGGCAGAAGAAGTGGGCAAGAAGCAAGGAGAGAAGCAGCCATTGAAGCATTAGTACCAAGCATTAGGCTGAGGATGAGCACAGTGCGCCTGGCAGTAGAAATGAGCCTCTAGGCCCTCGCTGGGGTGATGGGGAATTTGACATGCAGATACAAGTAACTCAGGGCATCGATGGCGGAAATAAATCTATGAGCTGTGTGCCACTTACCTTTAAGTGGTTTTTGCTGCTTATTATAGGGATTTCTTTGCTTGAAAGACCATATTGGAAAAATGGGGTGGTGGGGTAGGGCATATGTGAAGGGAGAAAGTTTTCCAAGGCCGGGGATACAGTTCAGTGGTACAGCGAGTGGTCGGTTAACATGTGCATGGCCTGGGGCTTGATCATCAGCACAAAAAGAGAAGAGAAGAGGAGAGGAGAGGAGAGGAGAGGAGAGGAGAGGAGAGGAGAGGAGAGGAGAGAGAGAGAGAGAGAGAGAGAGAGAGAGAGAGAGAGAAAACGAGAAAGGGAGAAAGAAAGAGAGAGAAAGATCTTTCTTTTATTGTCCTGCCACATCGCATTCTGAGTTTCTTCATCTATTAAAAAAGAATAACAGTATCCTACATCCTTATTAGGTCATTTACTCGGGGTACTAGATGAGTTAGTACATGTGAACTTTCTAGAACCAAGCCTGTCTTCTAGTAAGTGTTCAGTGATATTGGACGTCATTTTATATTATTATCATCATTATCCTATACTATTTATAACATTTTAAAAGAAAAGAGGGGCCATGTTTGAAGGAAAAAGTACATGGTAAGGAAACAGACGCACACACATGGGGTCAGTGAAAACTACACTCCTTTTCTGCTTCCATCAAAGGCTATTAAAATGTAGGGCCTGCTATTGTTTATTTATTCAGACATCAATCTTAATCAGCTCTTTTGCTACTTTGGCGGTAAGGCATTGTAATTCTATTTTTATCGGTTCCTTCCTGTGCACCAGACGTTCAAAATAGCATGAGTAAGGGTCAAAAATATCTTAATGGATTTGGTTCCCAGAGATATCGGTGACCAGAGGAAGAATTTTGCAGAAATCTCGTATCGAGCCGCTAAGGAAGGTAAGTAGGGACAGGGAGAGGGGGCCAGCTGTGCATCCACAGGGAGCAAAAGGCCAAGATCAAGCAGCAGGGTCATACAGGGCCCTGGAAGAACTGAGGCGCAGAGCATAAATGCTTCCTATTTTCAGGTTTGTGCTTGGGACTGGTGGTGTGCAACTGTTGAGGGTAATACTGCCCTTCATGAGGTAACCATGCTTTTGACAAATAGTCTTCGTGGCATGATTGTGTTGCTTATTCACACATACACAAATACAGAGGTTTCAGCTGGGCATGGTGACACACACCTGTAATCCCAGTACTTGGGAGACTGAGATAAGAGGATCACAGGTTCAAGGCCAGCCTCAGCAATTTAGCGAGGCCCTCAGCAACTTAGTGAGACCCAGCTTCAAAACTGGAAATAAAATAGGGCTGGGGGTAGAGCACAGAGGTAAAATGCCCCTGGGTTCAATCCCCAATACCACAAAATAAATAAATAAATGAATAAAGATGCAGAGGTTTCTATGCCATTACTATTTTTGTTTGGCTATCTTGCCTGGGCATCTTTTCTTTCTTTTCTCCTCTCTTCTTTCTGCTTCTCTCCTTATTATATCACCTCTTCATCATCCTTCCACCCTCCCTTTCTTCTCCCTACCTTTCACTCTCTCTTTGTGTGTATGTGTGTGTGTGTGTTTGTGTGTGTGTGTGTGTGTGTGTGTATGTTTGGTACTGGGGATTTAACTCGGGGGTGTTTTACCTCTGAGCTACATCCCCAGCTTGATTTTTTTATTTTGAAACAGGATCTTGCTAAGTTGCTGAGGCTGGTCTCGAACCTGCAATCCTGCTGCCTCAGCCTCCCAAATACTGGGATTACAAGCATGCGCCACCACGCCCATCTTCTTAGTACCATATAATACTCAAACTAATCATCGTCAGAAGTTATCAGAGTTTGGAAACTGAGATAGAAGGGTAAAGTAACTTGATGGGAACCTCTGGAGCCACTGTATCGTATTCTTCTAGAGGCGCGTGTCACACGGGGTTTCCCACACCGTGGTAGCGATGCTATTAGTGGAGCATGACGTCATCTTGGGCAGCGCACAGATGCACATTTGTTCTTTAGTGACTTTGTATTTCTTGCACGCATACTGAAAAGTGTATGCATGTGTGTAGCACACCACGTTTGTGATCACATGGGTATTGTTGTTTAGGGCAAGGATACATTTATTTAAGTAATAAAAGTGACTCCATATGTAGAGAAATACTTAGTAAATATTAGTACAGGTGGTACGCAGATGTGGCAAATGAATCATGACTCCAGCACATCAGGGCTGAGGCCTGGGACACACCGCTGTAACACACAGCATCTTTTATGTGAGTCGGGGGCCCCTGGGGGGCTCTGCGGAATGTAGGCCTTTGGTCTACTCCAAGTGATCTCTAAAGAACGTCCACGCCATCTCACCTCGGTTCTGTCGTAGTTTTGGCAAGTCTATCTCACAGGTAAGGATTCCAAATCTAACTCCCCCCACACCCCACCCCTGAAACACACACCCGCCCAAACTCCACAGCTGCATCGCTTGACAGAAGCCCAAGGCGTGGGCAATAACTGCACCAGCCACTCGAGTTTTTAAACATTTAAACATGTGTAGCAGGTGCGAGTGTTATTCCGCTGTGATATGCAGATGCAAGGCATTGCACATCAGTGCGTTTGTTTGTTTGTTTGGAGAGTTGAAGTAAATCTAAATCTACGCCCTTGGTCTGTAGTGCCAGAAGGAATAGATATCCCAGGATGGAGGCTCCCTCCACCCTGGCTCCCAACCCAGGGACTCCAGGCCATTTGGTAGGGACCGTCCGGCCCGGGTGTGGTCCATTCTGGCCACTGATGATGGGATCTTTGCGGGCATTTCATGGACCCTTGATGGAAGGTGCTGCCTGTTTTCTCTGACTTGGGCCTGGGGATCCCAGCACAGCCAGGAGTGAGGCATGATTGGCCTCACAAGGGACACCACACAGCTAGCTGTTCTGCTGAAAGCTCGTCACTCCACACACACCCTGCCCCTTGCCCGGAATTCCATCTGGGTTCTTACTATTCCACACACAGTCCTTTCCTTTTCTCCCTCCTGCCTGTCTTGACTGCTCTCTGAATGTCCTTGACCTCCACCCAGTCCCCGAAGGCACGCACCCCCACTACCCCCTGTAATGACCTAGCTTCATGCCCTCAGTGAAAACAAAACTAGGAAGGGTGGGGGGGGGTGTTCCTGGCAACTTCTGCTTAAACCATCATATAGAAACACCCCTGGGGGAAAGGAACACAGAGACCCTCCTGGCAGAAGGGAGTGGAAAACAGGAAAACCCAACACAGGTTAATATTCCTATAACTTTTGTCACGTGTGAAATAAAAATTTGAAACATGTGCATATGCATAAAGTGCATGTTATAACATTACACATACACACATTCAACTCACAGGTTTAGAACTGTGTTCAAATAGGTCTAGGATTAAGCATGGCTCCCCAAGCTTACCAGAGTCTGCGCTGAATGGTAGAATGTGAACGTCATAGTGGTGTGCTTTTAATGATTATCTCTATCAAATGCATTTTATCCAAAAAAATTTTTTAGGTTTTGGAGGCTGAAAAGCACTGTTTCAGTTGAATTTGCAAAATCATTTTAAAAAGTAGAAGATAATGTAAAACTAACTCAGTCCCTGGCCTTACCACTCCCCTCAATGTCCGTCAGTATTATTGTTCTAAAACTCAAGAGACTGTCGGTCCTTGGCTCTTCATTCACACGCCTTCCCCGCTCTGCTCCCCTCTGCATCTTGGGGCACACTGACCTCTGCCAACAGGGCTCCCAGGCTCCTTGCCAGCTGGCCACTAACACTGGCTTTGGAGTCTGGCTGCGTTGGGGAGCCCTTTCTTCAGTGGGCCCGGCTTCTTCTGGGCAGGTCAGATGTTGGGGTGGTCCTGTCACCCAGCAGCAGCTCTTTCTCCCTTTCTCACTCCAGCTCCACCACTGGGAGTGGCTTCTGACACCTTTGAAATGAATTCTCCATCCTCATGTTAATTCATTGATTGAATTGCTTGACTACCATACTTTGCTCTCCTAGCTGGGTCCCCAATTCACAGGGGAGAGAAATCAGAGACTGAAATTCCTAACTTGAAAATGGTGATTCTGTATAAAATTCCATAGGAACAAATAACTATTTGTTATAGAGAATTACCATAATAAATACTTTTTGTGGTTGTCATTCAGGAAACAGTTCTAGAACACCTTCTTTGCCAGATTTTGGAGAAAAGTCAGTGCTCTTACCTTCTAGCAAGGAATAGGAATGCTGACAAAAAGAAAATAATGTAAAAGAAGAATTTCAGTACTGATAAGGGCCATGTGTGGGAATAAAATAGGGTGATGTGTTAGTGAGTAGCTACTTTAGAGAAGGTCTTATAACTACTTCCAGCTTAAGTGTAGATTTCAAAGACTGTTCACTGAAACCCTCAACTCTTTGCTGCCGCTTCAGATTCCACCTGCCAAAGGCTACATACTAGGAATTCGGGCTACATTTGATTTGGACGCCCAGTATGTTGTTTTGCATGTAGAATATTTTGCTTAAGCAAAGTAAAAAAATCAGTTTAAAAGTTTTTATGTGGGACAGGTAATCCCTAACGTGCCATCATCTCCAGTTGTTTTTATTATCCCAGCTTCACCTACTTAGCCTATCTATATGAACTCTAAATGCAACGGTTTGAGATCATTTTAATTTGCATACTATCACTTTTCCCGTTCAAGAACTTAGCGTATCCCAGACACCATGCTGGACATTTCATTTCAGCCTTGCAAACTTGGGAGGAAGGTATACTTACTTTCATTTTATAAAGCATGTGGATAACACCCAGTGGTCACTTGTCTAAAATCATATAGCTAGTGAGTAGTGAAACCAGGAATCAGATTCTCTTTGCTTAACACCAAAGCTCACCTCTTAATGACTTGGATTGGACGGCAGAACCGGTGATCACTATCCATGGTGCCTTATGGCTGTTAGTATTGGCTTCCTAACCTGATAAATTTCTTGAGAAGTTACCCATCAAAATATAGATGGACCATCAAAATAGAAACTAAACATAAAATAAACCATAAAACTATAATTTTGTACAATTGTAAATCATAAAAGTAAATTGAATACAGATGAGCAACGAGCCATAGCTTTGAATATTCCTAGATTTTTTTTTCTCTGAATTTGATCAGAGACTTCTGATAGGCAAAGTAACTTAGCAGGTTTCTGCCCAGTGGCACAAAACAGACACTTGAAATACCAACTGTTTATCCTGATGATTGGGAAATAGCTGGTCTGAATTAGTGAAAGGCCTGAGTTTCAAAACGGTGTATTAAAATCAATCACATTAAGAAACTAAAGAGGAGCCAGGCGTGGTGGTGCACACTTGTAATCCCAGTACTTGGGAGGCTGAGACAGGAGGATCCGGGTTTGCGGCCAGCCTCAGTTACTTAGTGAGGCCTCCGCAATTTAGTGAGACCCTGTCTCAAAATAAAGAACAAAAAATAGGGCTGGGAGTGTAGCTTGGAGGTAGAATGCCTCTGGGTTTAATCCCCAGTACTGCAAACGAAAAAAAAAAAAACTAAAGAGGAATTGGTAGTAAAATGAGAGAAAAAAAGAACAATGTGAGGATATGTGTTGTGTTTTCATTCGGTGTTATCAACTTCTCTTTGTTGGGAAGGACTATCCCTTATTCTGAAATTATGCCCATCCTGTTTTGGGTTTGAAATTTTAAAAAATGAAATAAGCCAGACATGGTGGAACATGCTTGTAATCCCAGTACTTGAGAGGCTGAGACAGGGGGATCACAGGTTTGTGGCCAACCTCAGCAACTTAGTGAGACCCTGTTTCAAAATAAAAGAAAATAATAGGGCTGGGGGTGTAGCTCTGAGGTAGAATGCCCCTAGGTTCAATCTCCAGTACCACCACCAAAAAATATATATAGTGTATGATAGTCAAGTGTGTATTTATGAATGTGGGTGTATGTGTATGTTTGTGTTTTAGTATCCCTTCATGGTAAAATAAAAATTAGCAACTTATTAGTACCTACAACATTCCTTAAAGTTGTCCTAGGCCTGATATCTGAAAGTCCTGTAACCTCCGGTTCTGATAAAAGATCAAATCAAAGAGGATGATATGCGTTGATCATATTACTTATTCATAATGAGCACTTATATAGTTTTTAATATGTCTTAGACATATATCAATATAATTAATCCAATTTTTAATGAATGCTTACTTATAATAGCTTGTTGTCTAATAGTGTAAATGTTCTCTTTGAATTCTGTTTCTTTAGATACTGAATGGGTAAATTTTAACCTAGCCCTTCCCTGACCTACATCTTCTAAAACAGTTTGGGCATAATTCCATATTGGTCAGGACTTTTATGGTGCAAGTAACAGAAAACTCAATCCAAACTGGCTTGAACAAATGGAATATAAGGTGCCACCTATTAAAAAATTCAAAGGTAGATATGGCTTTAGAGGAGGTCTTAATGTGGCTTGAAATGTGTGACAGGGGCTCTGTTTCTCTCTTTCCATTTCTGACCCACATTTCTTACAGACTAGCTCCCTTCCTAGACATACTGCCTCCTCCTGGAGCTTTCAAAATGACTGCCAATGGCTCTGAGGGAGGAGGAGGGGGAAGAGAGACTCAGCAAACTCCTGAGACTGATCCTGTGCTACTTGGGTCAGCACAACCCTGTACCCATCACTAGGGCCAAAGGGACGGAGGCACTAATGTCCTTAGTTAGGACATGAACTCTGCTTTGCTGGCCTGGATACAGTCAGTTTACACTGGATCCCCAAATGGAAGTCAGGGGTGTTGGAAGGAGGAAGTGGAGGAATCTGGAAAAGCAATGAACGGACGTCCACAGTGAGCCATGTAGGGGGGACAGGACATGGACAGCTCCTTTTAGAAGCTCATTTATTTCCTTTACATAATTACAATTGTTTGTTGTTTATTTTCTTCAGTTGTTATCAGCATTATATTGTAACTGATAGTTCAGAATTCCCTTGAATAGATCACAGAGAAACCTTTGTTTAGTGATATAAATCTTTACAAAGAAGGGGTGGTAGGGATTTTTAACCTCTTGTCCCCCTTCTATAAATTGACCATTTAAATAAAAATAGATTACTCCAATCCAGATTTACCCAGCTATTTCTGTTTTATTTCCTTAAACACACACACACACACACACACACATACACACACACACACACACACACACACACACACACACACTTCTTTAGAAAAGTCAATCTTTCTTTCTTCCAACAGTTAATACTCTTTTCCCCAACCAGCCCCTTTCTGTAGGACCCTTTTCTTCCCAGGTTTAAAATCTTTTCATATGAGCCCTTTTAGACTTCTTATTAAACTTTCCATCCACTGTATAAATGCCAGATGATAGCAACTGTGCCCTTTTCCATACTTTTTGCCATGTGGGTAATAAATGCATCTATTTACTTCAGTTTCCATCAATTAAAAATACCACAGTGGCTTTTTATTTAATCGGTTACATGGAAGTTGGAGGGGATAGGATCGGGACTTCTTGTTTGCAAGTACTTGGACGTTAGTAAACTTTTCTTGGAGATCCAGTCCAGGAAAATAGATTGCCAGCCCAAAATAGAAACAGGATTTTTTTTTCCTAAATGAAGGAAGTCATTGTTTAAAATAATACTTAAAAGTCTTAAAAGAGACTGATGGTTCCCTTCCTTTTTAAGAGTATTTCTGAGCATACTTTTACAAGACTCTTGATACCGTCCTATTGTTTTAAAATTTGTAGTGATATTTATGTAGTCTTTTTGTTAATATTGAAATCTTACTACTCTTTTTTGCCCAAGTGGAGGTTACAGGTTGGGGTGATTTTTTTTTTTTTTGCTCATTTTAGAATGACATAAATGAGTTCATACTGGGGTTGGTGCTGATAGAGTTTTTGTTTTATTTGCTTTTGGCAGCTTTTAGTTTATTTTTAAGTTAAAGGAATGCTTATGTCTTTGATTACTCTTTGGTAACAGGGACATTTTGACCTTGGAAAGCAGGAGGTAATAAAAAGCAAGTGTTCAATGGGAACTCTGTTTTATTTTCTTAAAATGTGCCCAGAACCCAGGCAAAGCTTTCCAGGTCCTTCAGTGTGGATCACTGTACAGGCACCTGCAGTATTTCCTCTAGTCTCCCTCCAGGCTCCAGTTCCCAGACCCCTGAGCCCGACAGCACTTGAAAGAGGCATAACAACGTACTGGCTTACAATCAATAAGCCGATCAAATGAATGTATGCAAGACCCGTGAGTGCCCAGAATCTCCGCCTGAATGTTTACACCTGATAATCCTTGGGAATATAGCTAAGTTTCCATTTGTGATAGGCAATATATGCTGCTTATCTTCCGAATGTGAAACGAGACTAAGGGAAAAAAATCTAGAGATTAAATTGACGGAATGATTTTTGCTTAAATATGTGAGGGCCAAAAGAACGTTTACTCTTCGTAAAGAAGATTTCGTCACTGTAGTCAACGTCCAGGGAGCATCTGTATTTTTGAAGGTCCTTTTCATCATGTGCCAGACTCAGGGTGCTGGACTTTGGACTGTAAGTCAATCAAGTATCTGTCCTTCCATCCGCTAACAGCCCTGCTGGTCTTTGGGGCTGCTTCTCCTGGTACCAGTGTTGCAGTATGAGTTGCGTGAGCTGGTGCTCCAGCCTGCTCTCAACTTCACTGTGGCACACACAAAATGCTCACCAGCTCCCTATCAGTGGTATCTGTGGGGCAGCCTGACCATTTCCTAGCAGGGTCTTTTATTACATATAACAAAATTTACCTTTTAACCATTTTTAAGCAGACAGTTTAGTGGCATTAACTACATTCACATTGCTGTGCAGTGATCAATACCATTTATCTCCAGAACTTTTTTATCCCTTAAACTGAAATTCTGTACCCATTAGACAATAACTCCCATTTTCCTTCCCTGCCCCAGCCTCTGGTAACAACCATCTACTTTCTGTCTGAGTTTGATGACTCTAGTTACCTTGTGTAAATGGAACTATATACTGTTAAAAGAAAAACTGAGGCTATTTAATTTTTTTAAAAATTTACTTGGGCAAGAAAAGATTCTAGAACCTGGCAGCCTTCTGGGCAGAAGATGATTCCAAATGCCCCCTCTTACAATTTGGTGAGATAGTCTTATAACCAGAAAAACAGGAAATGACATACAGAGATTACCTGATTGGTGCAGTTTGGTATCTAATTTGGGCATAAGTTGGCAGCCTTCAACCTGGGATTGGCTGAAGGGTCTCTGCTATGATTGGCAGTGGCTTGGTTGCTGAGTTATAAGAGTTAGGTTGTAACTTTGGTTAGGTTACAGATTGCTTGCCTATCAAGTTGTTGTT
Source organism: Glis glis (assembly GCA_004027185.1). NCBI lineage: Eukaryota > Metazoa > Chordata > Mammalia > Rodentia > Gliridae > Glis > Glis glis. The sequence goes on along the minus strand of PVJS01002361.1, from coordinate 9,458 downwards.
CACTATATACGGAGGCTGCCTTGGGCCAATCTTTATCTTTCAAGAATAGAAGCTGGTTTAGGCCAAATATATTTCAGTTCAGCCGTACAATCATTGACCTTTTATATTTGGCATATTTCACTTAGCAATCACTTAGCCTTCATGGTTCATATTGCAGCATGTGTCAGAATTCCCTTCCTTTTTAAGGCTGAATAATACTTCATTGTATGGATACATAGAGTTTTGTCTATCCATTTATCTGCCAATGAACACTTGGGTTGCTTCTATGTAGTAACCATTTGTGAATAATGCTGCTGTGAACACGGGCATACAAATATCTTTTCAAGTCCCTGCTCTCAAATTTTTTGGTTATATACACAGAAATTGAATTGCTGGGTTATATGATAATTCTATGTTTAACTTTTTGAGGAATTACAATGCGGTTTTCTATAGTGGCTGCCCCATTTTACAATATGTCAGGTTTTTAGCAAATATAATTTCAACTTCTGCATACTCCCAACAAGGTGGCACAGGGAAACTCCTGATTCTCGTTAGTGAAGGTTTTCCTCCACTTTGAGTGTAAGAGGAAGGATTGGACTCCACATTTATATTGTGGCCAAGGAAAGCAGAAGTGTATCAAAAGAGGATATGAAAAAAATTTGGCATAACAGAGAAGAAACGGCAGCATCTACAAAGGATACAGCCTCCTCTGGATTTAAACAGAAAATGCTGTAAGCAGGGTGTAAAACTCTCATCTGTTCATTTCTGCTTCATTTGAGGACACACCTGGTCCTATTTGTGCCAAGTACAAAATGCCCTGTGCGCCTTTGTAACGGCCAAGCCCCCAGCGTTGCCCCTTTCCTCCGCAAGTGTCCATGCGGTCTACAAAGTAGACCAGATGACAGGCGGACTTTCAGATTCAGCCTCCTTGCTGCTGTTTGCCTCCAGATAGTTCAAGCCATGTCCTTTCATTTCTGGGGGAGGGAAAAAAGAGTGTCAGATTGGCTTTCTGAAGCCACCTTTGGGCAAAACTAATTATCACAACACATGTGTTCTGCTCAGAATTTCCAAAGAGAAACAAAGGTTTGATGCTGGTACATGTTAGCCCACCTTACCACACATATGGCTGGTCTGGGGAAAAGAGGTAGGGCTGGAGGACGTCGTTTCTGATTTCAGGTAACTTTGTTAACTTGTGGTACTTCTTGGCATCAGATGACGCCAGAGAGAGTGCTTCTGTGTGAAACTTTGTGGATTTGAAAACTGCCATGCTGAATATTTTATGATCTTCTTGTCATGGCCTCTCCTTATAACATGACCTAGAGGCACTGCCGTGGCTTCTTTATTATGAAGACTGGAACATTTACAGTTGCAGAAAAACCTCAAGAGACCCGGCATTTCAAAAGCCATCGTTGAGGTTTTATTTTCTATGCTGGGATGTTTTGTGGGTTTTCTTATTGTAAAATTAGAGTTGTCATAGTGACGTCTATTTCAAACCAGATATTCTATGGTCCCAGAAAAGTCCCATTTTAGGAAAACGGGTTTATTTATGAATGTGTTAATATTGTGCATAGAAATAGCACATCATGGATGAACAGGCGTCTTTAGTAGATGGAGTGCTAGAATAAATTTAAATTTCTGAGGATTAAACAAAAACAATTCCTTTATCCTGATAACTATTCAAAAGCATCCTAAGAGTTTTAAGTCAGGTTCTTCTAGTGTCTCCAGGTGACCATAGTTGGCATAATTTTATTGGCTGAGCTCATTCAGCTTTAGACTATGTGGTTGCTGCAAGTCTCATTCTTGACCTGAGGACTTGTTAATGTGGTGCTTGGATCTTTCGTAGACATGAAGCTAAACCTTGGGCTGTGGGGCAGGAAATCTCCACATTAGCATCATGGTGACTTTTATGCCCACTAACGTGTGAGAACAACTGGCTTTGAAGCTATAGGTGTTTCGGTTGGCTGTGAATTTATTCCTAGAATTGCTTCTTGTAAATTGACTCCTGATGAGGAACATCTCTTTGCCTTTTCCCTGTAAAAGTGGACTTTGAACTAAATTTAAATCTAGTTAACTCAAGATCTAGGTTGGAATATGAATAATTGAGATTTTTTATTTTTATTTTTTTCACCAATTTTCAAAAATAGTTTTCTTAAATCATTTTTTTCATTTCAAGTTCACTGTGTTCTGTGTTATAGAAGGAGGTTTGGCATGAAACTCAGGGTATACCAACTATATACACGGTTCATTTCCTAGTATATTTTGGATATCATCTTGTCTCTTTGGCCTTTACTTTCTTCACATATAAAGTGGGAGTGTTGCAATAGTTGACCTCTGAATTTCTTTTCATCTCTAGCATTTTATGGTTCTCTAGATTATTTTCTAACTTTTTCTCTCCTATCCTGAAAACATTTTCTCATTCACAGAACTGGAAAGAACCTTCCAGATTATCTAATCTTAACCTCTCATTTAGCACAAGAGAAAAAAGCAAGCAAGAGTTGCTGCTTTGAAGGAACCTGAAGGAGGACCCAGGGCTTTAGCTTTCTAGTCAGGGCTCCTCCCACTGAGACATAAAATGCATGTCATACAAGGGGCTCCATTTCTTTTCTTCTAAGGACACCCCGTAAGCATTAGGTTCTGCAGCAGCAGAGAAAACTGCCTTTGAAAATTAGGGATTGAATGCAGATTGGTTCATCTGTTAGTAAAGGGTTTTCTGCATTTGGGGGGCAAGGGAATGATTGGATTTTACATTTGTATTTGTATCATCAAACTGTATCTTTACTCTGGGGTCAGAGATTCTGGGGAGACCCAAATATGACTATGGAGGTCCACAGATAAGCCCCACATGCCTCTTGCTATTCCTTTAGAAGGCCAAAATAGCAATATTGCAAACTTTATGATGATCTTCTGCTGGTTTAGAAAGAGGATGGCCTTTGGACTTAGAACTGTGTTCAAACTGTGGTTCAGTTATTTACTACCTGTGGAACCCCAGGCAGGCTACTTTACCTCCCTGAGCTTTATCAACATGAAGGTTACAACCATATAGGTGGCTGATTAAATGAGATCGTAACATAATGATTCCTAGAATTTGGTCAGCACTGACTAAATACTGGCTTTCTTCCATGCTCTTTTGTTTACTTTTTGAAATGATTAGGGGTTGAAATTTTACACATGTAAGCACATATCAACAATCTGCAGACTTATATAAGGGGTCATTTTAAGCTTCTGGGGGATATCAGCTTTAAGTAATTAAAAAGACAAGGCTCAGACTATCTCTTAGTCTGTTTTCTGTTGATACAACTGAATAGCTGAGGCTGGGAAATTTATAAAGAGTAGAAGTTTATGCAGCTCCCTGTTTTGGAGGCCAGGGAGTCCAAGCGTATGGTGCTGGTGTCTGCTGATGGCCTCTCGCTGCACAGAAGGTAGCGGAGGGCATCACAGGGTGCTAGTTTGGATCTCCCTTCCCCTCCTGATACAGCCACTAATGCCAGCCTGGGCCTCACCATCACAGCTTCATCTAATCCTAATGACTTCTCAAACGCCCCACCTCCCAGTGCAGTCACATGTGAATTTGGGACTTGAATTTCCAACACGTGCACTTAGGGGGAATGCATTCAAACCACAGCAGACAGTTTTGAAAAATAACGGTTCACATGCCAGATTCATGTGTGAATGAGGAATTGCCTTTGAACTATCTTACGAGGGATAGCCATCATGAAGGATCCAGCCTCTGAGGGAACCCTGTTACAGACCAGGGCAGAAAACCTCTCCCTGACTTTGTCCCTTTTCTTGTTCTCAGCAGTCCTTTAGAGCCTGTCCAGGGAGCCGTGCTGGAAATGCCTTCTCAGAGCACATGGGTTTTCTCCATTAATGCTGACAAGATTTTTCACAGACCAACAGAAGTTCCATGAGTGAATTCCCTGACATTAAAGGACAGAGAAGCCAGGCATAGTGGCGCACATCTGTGATCTTAGGATTTGGGAGGCTGAGACAGGAGGATCACAGGTTCAACAGCCTCAGCAACTTAGTGAGGCTCTCAGCAACTTAGCAAGATCCTGTTTCCAAATAAAAAGTAAAGTGGGGCTGGGGATGTAGCTCAGAGGTAGAATGCCCCTGGATTCAATCCCCAGCACCACACACCAAAAAAATAAAATTAAATAAATAAAATGATTGACCCCTACCAGGAACTGAATTTTCTTTCTGCACCTTATTCCTCTTGATGAGATACTAGTTTTTAATAGGAATATAGATCACTTTTTTCCAGGTGCAAATTAGTTCCTATTGCTATTGTCACTATAAACTTTTTTTTTTCGAGATGGGGTCTTGCCATGTTGCCCAGGCTGGCCTTGAACTCCTGGGCTCAAGCTATCCTCCTGAGTAGCTGAGACTACAGGTGTACACCACCACACCTGGCTCAGTTCAACTATTTATGTTCATATTGCTCACTGTGTGGTGATATGAATAACTGGTGCTCACAATGTGTTGAACAACCCAACCCTTCCTGAAAAGACAGCGCTGGCACCTTAAATGAAACTGTTACAGCACTGGCAAAGGAATCGAAAGGCCCAAAATATAAATACTGTGCCTACAAAAAAAAGGCGGGGGCTAAAAAAGCAGGAGGTGGGGCCTAGGCCATTCCTTTCCATTCCTATTTCTATTTAATTCTTAGGACTGTAGAATCTCAGGATTGTAACATTCCTTAAAGTTTTTCTAGACATTCAATACCCCCAGTCCTCTTACACACACACATACACACACACACACACACACACACACACACACACACACACACACACAAAGACAGAGATAAGAATGAGTGTATGGGGCCGGGCGTGGTGGCGCACGCTTGTAATCCCAGTACTTTGGGAGGTGGAGACTGGAGGATTCGGGTTCGCGGCCAGCCTCAGCTGTCTCTCTCTGTCTCTCTCTCTCTTTCTCTCTACTTAGTGAGGCCCTGTGCAACTTCGTGAGACCCAATTTCATAATAAAGTATAAAAAATAGGGCTGGGGGTATAGCGCGGAGGTAGAACGCCCCTGGGTTCAATCCCCGGTACCGCAAAAAAAAAAAAAAAAGAATGAGCGTATGAATGAATTCACCCCCTCTCTACTGAACTACCCATGTGGTGTATAGAATGCAGCCAGGACACCTGTGACCCCATATCTGGTCCAACTGATTTAGCTGGTTGGGTACCAGTCCCCATCCCCTTGCACTGCCATGTATTTGTGTCTCTCAGTTGAGAACCCCATATCTGGCAAGGATATATGTTTTACTCAAATCTCCTTTACCTGGAACCCATAGCCATCTAAGCCCTTGTCCACTTCTCAGCTCCTCAGAGTCAAAGGGAACCTGGCAGTTTTCTTAGTCATCTCTTTTCTGGGTAACTTGTCCCTAGATTCTTCATGTACTCCTAATTACCAGAGCAAAACTAAACCAACTGCTACAGGTTTCCTCCATTCCTACTAGCACAGGTTTTTCCATAGAAAAACAATATTGATAAAGGACAACTGACTTTCATGCCCAAAGAGAGTTTTAAATTCTTAGAAACTATGCTGTACCTGAAAGGCAGGACATAGAGGCTTTGAGTTCAGGAAATAATGATACGCTATCCAGGCCAGTGTCCTACCTATGTTTAGAGTGGGGAAACTGAGGCACAGAGCCTCTTGGTCAACGCATCAGTATGTCAGTCTCGCAGAGCAGAATGTCGGGCATGTGCCCAGAGGCTGCTCTGGCTTGGCAGGACTGTCCAGGTGAGGAATCTTTGCCTTTGTGAGTGGGGAGCTCCCATATCTCATCAAGTTAAGCCAAGCTGATCTGCAGAGGGATGGATTCCTGGGGGGAATAACAGTGCTTAATTGATTTACACTGTTGATGAAGCTCAGACGTGACTTCTGATCGCCTCCCATCCCATCTGGGGAGGAAGGCGTAGGCTGTAGAAGCTGCCTTTTGGCATTATTAAAAAAATAAAGACAGAAAAGACAAGATGCTGGAGTAACTTAAGGACATGAAGGTAGCTTTTTTAGCGTTCTGAATGGAAAATAAGTTTTATGTTTTAAATGTACATTTTAATAATAAAAAAATGTTTGTTGAAACTCACTTAGAAAGGAGGCCTTTTATTCTTAAAGCACAGAGAGAAGGGGGGAGAGATCAAGTGTCTTTTCTTTACAGCACTCCCTCTTAATTGGCCTTTTGAGAGGGTCACTGCAGAACTCCGGGCCCCTTTGGCAGTGCTGCTTGGTGGGGTGAGCTGTGCCAGCGTCCCTGTGGGGAGGGGGGATACTAGGCCGGCTCTGGCGCCTGCTAGCTTTGAGCACCAGCCAAGTCAGGTTTGGCTTTTGCTCACCTGTCATTGCAGCAATATGTAGTGACATTTCAAACAGCTAGCGTGGAAACAAGGTAAAAACTGCTTGGGACAACTGGGAAATTTCATTTAGACAGAGTGTCAGACCTTAGTCTCCAGTGTAAATACTAGAGGCTTTGCTCTGTCCAGTTATGCAATAGCATTTGGTGTGAAATTCAATCAGAGGCCAGTGAAAATCCAGATAGGATTTAAATGTGTTGAGTACATTTAAGTCTGTCCCCTAATTTAGGAAACCTTATGCTTCTCCACCCTTTGGCACCCACGAGTACCTGGAAGAGGCTCCCGGTAGTTTTGAAAAGAAATGTGACAGTTCGATTCTCTGCCACAGAGGAAAACATTCAGAGTTTATAGATCTACCTACAGACCCTCTGATTTTTTTAAAGTGTTTTGGTCTTCAGAATCTAGCTCAGCCTGGATTGTTTTTATTTGTCCAGTGACCTAACCCATATTCTTGAATAGGCAAGCAGGACTTCACCTTCTAGAAGAATGAGCTGCGTGCATTCACAAACCATTCTATTCCTTTGGCAGATATGAAATTATTTTTTAAAGGAAAGAGAAAAGAATCATTTTTGTCTTAATGGCCAACCCTTCTTTCAGAGATCAAATTATCAAATTTCAGAAGCCCCCCACCCATTTTTAAACTTGGTCATGAGTTTCAAAGGCCATCTTTATTATCCTCAGCAGAAACCTTAAACTTGTAAAAAATTTTTTTATAATTTTTCTCTCTAGTCGATCCTTCCCCCCACCTCCCCACCCCATCCCATACAAAACTGCTCAGGGAAAATGTTTGCCTTTACTTCCTGCTATTCAGCACTGGGCATTGTTAAACCGATGCAGTGTTTATACACATCATGGTTATGGCTGTAGCCCGGCTATTGTTGAAGGATGTTAGACAGCCATTTATCACAGTACGCCAGTAAACCCATTGTAAAAATGTCCTACTAGTTAAATGAGGCTTAGATTTAATGAGGCTGTAAGAGTGGAGCGGGTTTTTGTCATACTGTAAATAAGGTTCCTATAGCAATGTCATCGGATTAAGGTGCAGATTCCTTTTGTTTTCAAACAACAATAGACTCCCCCACAAGGTAAAAGAAGCCCTCTCTGTTTTAAAGGAATATTTCTGGGGAAAGTGTTGCCTACTCAAAGAAACACCTGAAACAAAGGTGTATGGCAGAGAGATGACAAAATCGGAGATGACCTCTTTGGGAAGGAAAAGATATTTCCCAGAGCCTCTTTGTGCACCCCAGCGGCACAGAGAGCCCCCCAAAAGCCACTTTGTTGATGTCTGCTGCATGCAAATCCTGTTCAAATGTGGTTCCCTCCTCAGGGGCAAAGGCAGCCCCAGAGAGACCAAGTCCCAGATTCCTGGCCAGTCTTTGAATGGAGAAATCAAGTTAGACATAGCAGGAAAGTGTTTGCCCTTCCAGGCAAGTGGAGAAGCACAGAATTGAAGAGACAGCCTTCTTTTCTTGGTCTGAGAGGTGTCCAGTGAAATCTGCCATTTTGAAATCACAGAGCAAACTATAGGAAATGACCAGAAATTTGGGTGCACTCAATTTTCCCTATGGGAAGGAAAAATCAGTTATTTTCTTAATGTGTAAGGAAACAAGTTCATGAGAGTGTCACCAAACGCAGCCAGAAGTCCGTCCTGGGGCTCAGCATTACTATTGGGGTTGCAGTACACTATTTACAAAAATAGCCAGCCTTGAAATTGCCCTATTGGAGAGAAATTTGATTGTTCCAGAAATAAAATAAAGTGGTCTCCATCTTTATTCTGCTAGGGCCCCTGCAAAGCCTCAATTCAAAGAGATCGCTTTTGAAAAAAGACTAAATTAAAGGATGCTTTGAGAGTCAATTGATCACAGAAGCAGCTGGCTTGGCCACCTCTACAGTTTCCCCAGTTCTCTTTCTGGACCTCAAAACTTTAGAGGCTTCCTAGACTGAGCCTGCAGCTTGATGTGACAGTGTATCCCCTTCAGCTTGGGTCCCAAATTCTCTTAGCAGTAAGAAGGTCCTGGGTACCCATTCCTTCCATTTGAGTGGTCACCAGAGGCTTGAGTTGAGCTGCATCTGATAGTTTAACCTTCTATATTTATTTAATGTTCTGAGTAGGTCTGTGTATCCTTCAGTGCACTCAGCATATGACTCCATCGTCTGTTCTTGCAAGGGAAACCTGCTGACTGTACCAGGAGGTCACCTTTGGACAAGGCATGGGAACATCCTCAGCCAGGAGGGTCTCCTCTGCAATGTCTCCATCTTCTTTTATCCCTCTCCTCCGGGTTGCACTGTCCTAGACCCCTCTTTCGTTGTATATTTCCATCGTTCTTTTTGAGGAGACTCATGGAATAACACTGGCACAGAAACTTGGTGATGGTGTCTTAGCTCTTTAATCCTGACCACAGAATGAACAGCCCCACACTGCTGGACAGATGTGTTTCTAGAGACATTCTTAGTCAGCTCATCTTCAAGCTAGGATCTGGATCTGGAGACACAATGGTGAATTATACACAATTCCTGCCAGTCTGGATACAGTGATTCTTATGCTGTAATGTGCACAAGACATACCCCACCTCCAGAGGTTGAGATTTAACTGAGTTTGAGTAGAACTCACTATCCTCATTTCTAACAAATACCACAGTTGACTGTTAGGTTGATAAAGAGGAGAGGACCCAGAAACATCACTAATTACAATCCTTCACTGTAGGAACACTGTAGGAACAGAGAAGCACTGTAGGAACAGAGAAGGTGTTTGTACAAGGGGATGGGCCCAGGCAGGGTCCCTGGATGGGGTCCTGTTCAAGCCAGATCTTGAAGGAGGATTCAGCTGCTTGGCCGTGCCAGAGGGAAGACCTCCTGAACAGGAAAGCAGATTGCGGGGACCAGGGGAAAGGGGAAAGGACACAGAGGAGTCAGTAGGACCACAGTGCTGGGTGCAGGGAGGATTCTGTGTTTTGAGCTCAATAATTTTTTTTTTTTTTTGCGGTACCGGGGATTGAACCCAGAGGCGTTCTACCTCCAAGCTACACCCCCAGCCCTATTTTTTAATACTTTATTTTGAAACCGGGTCTCACGAAGTTGCAGAGGGCCTCACTAAGGAGAGAGAGAGAGAGAGATCGGAAGAGC